>JASFAX010004950.1:0-37776 GCA_030737875.1 Allium sativum | reverse complement strand
TGGGCTCGGTTATGGGCTCGGTTATGGGCTCGGTTATGGGCTCGGTTATGGGCTCGGTTATGGGCTCGGTTATGGGCTCGGTTATGGGCTCGGTTATGGGCTCGGTTATGGGCTCGGTTATGGGCTCGGTTATGGGCTCGGTTATGGGCTCGGTTATGGGCTCGGTTATGGGCTCGGTTATGGGCTCGGTTATGGGCTCGGTTATGGCTCGGTTATGGGCTCGGTTATGGGCTCGGTTATGGGCTCGGTTATGGGCTCGGTTATGGGCTCGGTTATGGGCTCGGTTATGGGCTCGGTTATGGGCTCGGTTATGGGCTCGGTTATGGGCTCGGTTATGGGCTCGGTTATGGGCTCGGTTATGGGCTCGGTTATGGGCTCGGTTATGGGCTCGGTTATGGGCTCGGTTATGGGCTCGGTTATGGGCTCGGTTATGGGCTCGGTTATGGGCTCGGTTATGGGCTCGGTTATGGGCTCGGTTATGGGCTCGGTTATGGGCTCGGTTATGGGCTCGGTTATGGGCTCGGTTATGGGCTCGGTTATGGGCTCGGTTATGGGCTCGGTTATGGGCTCGGTTATGGGCTCGGTTATGGGCTCGGTTATGGGCTCGGTTATGGGCTCGGTTATGGGCTCGGTTATGGGCTCGGTTATGGGCTCGGTTATGGGCTCGGTTATGGGCTCGGTTATGGGCTCGGTTATGGGCTCGGTTATGGGCTCGGTTATGGGCTCGGTTATGGGCTCGGTTATGGGCTCGGTTATGGCTCGGTTATGGGCTCGGTTATGGGCTCGGTTATGGGCTCGGTTATGGGCTCGGTTATGGGCTCGGTTATGGGCTCGGTTATGGGCTCGGTTATGGGCTCGGTTATGGGCTCGGTTATGGGCTCGGTTATGGGCTCGGTTATGGGCTCGGTTATGGGCTCGGTTATGGGCTCGGTTATGGGCTCGGTTATGGGCTCGGTTATGGGCTCGGTTATGGGCTCGGTTATGGGCTCGGTTATGGGCTCGGTTATGGGCTCGGTTATGGGCTCGGTTATGGGCTCGGTTATGGGCTCGGTTATGGGCTCGGTTATGGGCTCGGTTATGGGCTCGGTTATGGGCTCGGTTATGGGCTCGGTTATGGGCTCGGTTATGGGCTCGGTTATGGGCTCGGTTATGGGCTCGGTTATGGGCTCGGTTATGGGCTCGGTTATGGGCTCGGTTATGGGCTCGGTTATGGGCTCGGTTATGGGCTCGGTTATGGGCTCGGTTATGGGCTCGGTTATGGGCTCGGTTATGGGCTCGGTTATGGGCTCGGTTATGGGCTCGGTTATGGGCTCGGTTATGGGCTCGGTTATGGGCTCGGTTATGGGCTCGGTTATGGGCTCGGTTATGGGCTCGGTTATGGGCTCGGTTATGGGCTCGGTTATGGGCTCGGTTATGGGCTCGGTTATGGGCTCGGTTATGGGCTCGGTTATGGGCTCGGTTATGGGCTCGGTTATGGGCTCGGTTATGGGGCTCGGTTATGGGCTCGGTTATGGGCTCGGTTATGGGCTCGGTTATGGGCTCGGTTATGGGCTCGGTTATGGGCTCGGTTATGGGCTCGGTTATGGGCTCGGTTATGGGCTCGGTTATGGGCTCGGTTATGGGCTCGGTTATGGGCTCGGTTATGGGCTCGGTTATGGGCTCGGTTATGGGCTCGGTTATGGGCTCGGTTATGGGCTCGGTTATGGGCTCGGTTATGGGCTCGGTTATGGGCTCGGTTATGGGCTCGGTTATGGGCTCGGTTATGGGCTCGGTTATGGGCTCGGTTATGGGCTCGGTTATGGGCTCGGTTATGGGCTCGGTTATGGGCTCGGTTATGGGCTCGGTTATGGGCTCGGTTATGGGCTCGGTTATGGGCTCGGTTATGGGCTCGGTTATGGGCTCGGTTATGGGCTCGGTTATGGGCTCGGTTATGGGCTCGGTTATGGGCTCGGTTATGGGCTCGGTTATGGGCTCGGTTATGGGCTCGGTTATGGGCTCGGTTATGGGCTCGGTTATGGGCTCGGTTATGGGCTCGGTTATGGGCTCGGTTATGGGCTCGGTTATGGGCTCGGTTATGGGCTCGGTTATGGGCTCGGTTATGGGCTCGGTTATGGGCTCGGTTATGGGCTCGGTTATGGGCTCGGTTATGGGCTCGGTTATGGGCTCGGTTATGGGCTCGGTTATGGGCTCGGTTATGGGCTCGGTTATGGGCTCGGTTATGGCTCGGTTATGGGCTCGGTTATGGGCTCGGTTATGGGCTCGGTTATGGGCTCGGTTATGGGCTCGGTTATGGGCTCGGTTATGGGCTCGGTTATGGGCTCGGTTATGGGCTCGGTTATGGGCTCGGTTATGGGCTCGGTTATGGGCTCGGTTATGGGCTCGGTTATGGGCTCGGTTATGGGCTCGGTTATGGGCTCGGTTATGGGCTCGGTTATGGGCTCGGTTATGGGCTCGGTTATGGGCTCGGTTATGGGCTCGGTTATGGGCTCGGTTATGGGCTCGGTTATGGGCTCGGTTATGGGCTCGGTTATGGGCTCGGTTATGGGCTCGGTTATGGGCTCGGTTATGGGCTCGGTTATGGGCTCGGTTATGGGCTCGGTTATGGGCTCGGTTATGGGCTCGGTTATGGGCTCGGTTATGGGCTCGGTTATGGGCTCGGTTATGGGCTCGGTTATGGGCTCGTTGGCTCGTTATGGGCTCGGTTATGGGCTCGGTTATGGGCTCGGTTATGGGCTCGGTTATGGGCTCGGTTATGGCTCGGTTATGGGCTCGGTTATGGGCTCGGTTATGGGCTCGGTTATGGGCTCGGTTATGGGCTCGGTTATGGGCTCGGTTATGGGCTCGGTTATGGGCTCGGTTATGGGCTCGGTTATGGGCTCGGTTATGGGCTCGGTTATGGGCTCGGTTATGGGCTCGGTTATGGGCTCGGTTATGGGCTCGGTTATGGGCTCGGTTATGGGCTCGGTTATGGGCTCGGTTATGGGCTCGGTTATGGGCTCGGTTATGGGCTCGGTTATGGGCTCGGTTATGGGCTCGGTTATGGGCTCGGTTATGGGCTCGGTTATGGGCTCGGTTATGGGCTCGGTTATGGGCTCGGTTATGGGCTCGGTTATGGGCTCGGTTATGGGCTCGGTTATGGGCTCGGTTATGGGCTCGGTTATGGGCTCGGTTATGGGCTCGGTTATGGGCTCGGTTATGGGCTCGGTTATGGGCTCGGTTATGGGCTCGGTTATGGGCTCGGTTATGGCTCGGTTATGGGCTCGGTTATGGGCTCGGTTATGGGCTCGGTTATGGGCTCGGTTATGGGCTCGGTTATGGGCTCGGTTATGGGCTCGGTTATGGGCTCGGTTATGGCTCGGTTATGGGCTCGGTTATGGGCTCGGTTATGGGCTCGGTTATGGGCTCGGTTATGGGCTCGGTTATGGGCTCGGTTATGGGCTCGGTTATGGGCTCGGTTATGGGCTCGGTTATGGGCTCGGTTATGGGCTCGGTTATGGGCTCGGTTATGGGCTCGGTTATGGGCTCGGTTATGGGCTCGGTTATGGGCTCGGTTATGGGCTCGGTTATGGGCTCGGTTATGGGCTCGGTTATGGGCTCGGTTATGGCTCGGTTATGGGCTCGGTTATGGGCTCGGTTATGGGCTCGGTTATGGGCTCGGTTATGGGCTCGGTTATGGGCTCGGTTATGGGCTCGGTTATGGGCTCGGTTATGGGCTCGGTTATGGGCTCGGTTATGGGCTCGGTTATGGGCTCGGTTATGGGCTCGGTTATGGGCTCGGTTATGGGCTCGGTTATGGGCTCGGTTATGGGCTCGGTTATGGGCTCGGTTATGGGCTCGGTTATGGGCTCGGTTATGGGCTCGGTTATGGGCTCGGTTATGGGCTCGGTTATGGGCTCGGTTATGGGCTCGGTTATGGGCTCGGTTATGGGCTCGGTTATGGGCTCGGTTATGGGCTCGGTTATGGGCTCGGTTATGGGCTCGGTTATGGGCTCGGTTATGGGCTCGGTTATGGGCTCGGTTATGGGCTCGGTTATGGGCTCGGTTATGGGCTCGGTTATGGGCTCGGTTATGGGCTCGGTTATGGGCTCGGTTATGGGCTCGGTTATGGGCTCGGTTATGGGCTCGGTTATGGGCTCGGTTATGGCTCGGTTATGGGCTCGGTTATGGGCTCGGTTATGGGCTCGGTTATGGGCTCGGTTATGGGCTCGGTTATGGGCTCGGTTATGGGCTCGGTTATGGGCTCGGTTATGGGCTCGGTTATGGGCTCGGTTATGGGCTCGGTTATGGGCTCGGTTATGGGCTCGGTTATGGGCTCGGTTATGGGCTCGGTTATGGGCTCGGTTATGGGCTCGGTTATGGGCTCGGTTATGGGCTCGGTTATGGGCTCGGTTATGGGCTCGGTTATGGGCTCGGTTATGGGCTCGGTTATGGGCTCGGTTATGGGCTCGGTTATGGGCTCGGTTATGGGCTCGGTTATGGGCTCGGTTATGGGCTCGGTTATGGGCTCGGTTATGGGCTCGGTTATGGGCTCGGTTATGGGCTCGGTTATGGGCTCGGTTATGGGCTCGGTTATGGGCTCGGTTATGGGCTCGGTTATGGGCTCGGTTATGGGCTCGGTTATGGGCTCGGTTATGGGCTCGGTTATGGGCTCGGTTATGGGCTCGGTTATGGGCTCGGTTATGGGCTCGGTTATGGGCTCGGTTATGGGCTCGGTTATGGGCTCGGTTATGGGCTCGGTTATGGGCTCGGTTATGGGCTCGGTTATGGGCTCGGTTATGGGCTCGGTTATGGGCTCGGTTATGGGCTCGGTTATGGGCTCGGTTATGGGCTCGGTTATGGGCTCGGTTATGGGCTCGGTTATGGGCTCGGTTATGGGCTCGGTTATGGGCTCGGTTATGGGCTCGGTTATGGGCTCGGTTATGGGCTCGGTTATGGGCTCGGTTATGGGCTCGGTTATGGGCTCGGTTATGGGCTCGGTTATGGGCTCGGTTATGGGCTCGGTTATGGGCTCGGTTATGGGCTCGGTTATGGGCTCGGTTATGGGCTCGGTTATGGGCTCGGTTATGGGCTCGGTTATGGGCTCGGTTATGGGCTCGGTTATGGGCTCGGTTATGGGCTCGGTTATGGGCTCGGTTATGGGCTCGGTTATGGGCTCGGTTATGGGCTCGGTTATGGGCTCGGTTATGGGCTCGGTTATGGGCTCGGTTATGGGCTCGGTTATGGGCTCGGTTATGGGCTCGGTTATGGGCTCGGTTATGGGCTCGGTTATGGGCTCGGTTATGGGCTCGGTTATGGGCTCGGTTATGGGCTCGGTTATGGGCTCGGTTATGGGCTCGGTTATGGGCTCGGTTATGGGCTCGGTTATGGGCTCGGTTATGGGCTCGGTTATGGGCTCGGTTATGGGCTCGGTTATGGGCTCGGTTATGGGCTCGGTTATGGGCTCGGTTATGGGCTCGGTTATGGGCTCGGTTATGGGCTCGGTTATGGGCTCGGTTATGGGCTCGGTTATGGGCTCGGTTATGGGCTCGGTTATGGGCTCGGTTATGGGCTCGGTTATGGGCTCGGTTATGGGCTCGGTTATGGGCTCGGTTATGGGCTCGGTTATGGGCTCGGTTATGGGCTCGGTTATGGGCTCGGTTATGGGCTCGGTTATGGGCTCGGTTATGGGCTCGGTTATGGGCTCGGTTATGGGCTCGGTTATGGGCTCGGTTATGGGCTCGGTTATGGGCTCGGTTATGGGCTCGGTTATGGGCTCGGTTATGGGCTCGGTTATGGGCTCGGTTATGGGCTCGGTTATGGGCTCGGTTATGGGCTCGGTTATGGGCTCGGTTATGGGCTCGGTTATGGCTCGGTTATGGGCTCGGTTATGGGCTCGGTTATGGGCTCGGTTATGGGCTCGGTTATGGGCTCGGTTATGGGCTCGGTTATGGGCTCGGTTATGGGCTCGGTTATGGGCTCGGTTATGGGCTCGGTTATGGGCTCGGTTATGGGCTCGGTTATGGGCTCGGTTATGGGCTCGGTTATGGGCTCGGTTATGGGCTCGGTTATGGGCTCGGTTATGGGCTCGGTTATGGGCTCGGTTATGGGCTCGGTTATGGGCTCGGTTATGGGCTCGGTTATGGGCTCGGTTATGGGCTCGGTTATGGGCTCGGTTATGGGCTCGGTTATGGGCTCGGTTATGGGCTCGGTTATGGGCTCGGTTATGGGCTCGGTTATGGGCTCGGTTATGGGCTCGGTTATGGGCTCGGTTATGGGCTCGGTTATGGGCTCGGTTATGGGCTCGGTTATGGGCTCGGTTATGGGCTCGGTTATGGGCTCGGTTATGGGCTCGGTTATGGGCTCGGTTATGGGCTCGGTTATGGGCTCGGTTATGGGCTCGGTTATGGGCTCGGTTATGGGCTCGGTTATGGGCTCGGTTATGGGCTCGGTTATGGGCTCGGTTATGGGCTCGGTTATGGGCTCGGTTATGGGCTCGGTTATGGGCTCGGTTATGGGCTCGGTTATGGGCTCGGTTATGGGCTCGGTTATGGGCTCGGTTATGGGCTCGGTTATGGGCTCGGTTATGGGCTCGGTTATGGGCTCGGTTATGGGCTCGGTTATGGGCTCGGTTATGGGCTCGGTTATGGGCTCGGTTATGGGCTCGGTTATGGGCTCGGTTATGGGCTCGGTTATGGGCTCGGTTATGGGCTCGGTTATGGGCTCGGTTATGGGCTCGGTTATGGGCTCGGTTATGGGCTCGGTTATGGGCTCGGTTATGGGCTCGGTTATGGGCTCGGTTATGGGCTCGGTTATGGGCTCGGTTATGGGCTCGGTTATGGGCTCGGTTATGGGCTCGGTTATGGGCTCGGTTATGGGCTCGGTTATGGGCTCGGTTATGGGCTCGGTTATGGGCTCGGTTATGGGCTCGGTTATGGGCTCGGTTATGGGCTCGGTTATGGGCTCGGTTATGGGCTCGGTTATGGGCTCGGTTATGGGCTCGGTTATGGGCTCGGTTATGGGCTCGGTTATGGGCTCGGTTATGGGCTCGGTTATGGGCTCGGTTATGGGCTCGGTTATGGGCTCGGTTATGGGCTCGGTTATGGGCTCGGTTATGGGCTCGGTTATGGGCTCGGTTATGGGCTCGGTTATGGGCTCGGTTATGGGCTCGGTTATGGGCTCGGTTATGGGCTCGGTTATGGGCTCGGTTATGGGCTCGGTTATGGGCTCGGTTATGGGCTCGGTTATGGGCTCGGTTATGGGCTCGGTTATGGGCTCGGTTATGGGCTCGGTTATGGGCTCGGTTATGGGCTCGGTTATGGGCTCGGTTATGGGCTCGGTTATGGGCTCGGTTATGGGCTCGGTTATGGGCTCGGTTATGGGCTCGGTTATGGGCTCGGTTATGGGCTCGGTTATGGGCTCGGTTATGGGCTCGGTTATGGGCTCGGTTATGGGCTCGGTTATGGGCTCGGTTATGGGCTCGGTTATGGGCTCGGTTATGGGCTCGGTTATGGGCTCGGTTATGGGCTCGGTTATGGGCTCGGTTATGGGCTCGGTTATGGGCTCGGTTATGGGCTCGGTTATGGGCTCGGTTATGGGCTCGGTTATGGGCTCGGTTATGGGCTCGGTTATGGGCTCGGTTATGGGCTCGGTTATGGGCTCGGTTATGGGCTCGGTTATGGGCTCGGTTATGGGCTCGGTTATGGGCTCGGTTATGGGCTCGGTTATGGGCTCGGTTATGGGCTCGGTTATGGGCTCGGTTATGGGCTCGGTTATGGGCTCGGTTATGGGCTCGGTTATGGGCTCGGTTATGGGCTCGGTTATGGGCTCGGTTATGGGCTCGGTTATGGGCTCGGTTATGGGCTCGGTTATGGGCTCGGTTATGGGCTCGGTTATGGGCTCGGTTATGGGCTCGGTTATGGGCTCGGTTATGGGCTCGGTTATGGGCTCGGTTATGGGCTCGGTTATGGGCTCGGTTATGGGCTCGGTTATGGGCTCGGTTATGGGCTCGGTTATGGGCTCGGTTATGGGCTCGGTTATGGGCTCGGTTATGGGCTCGGTTATGGGCTCGGTTATGGGCTCGGTTATGGGCTCGGTTATGGGCTCGGTTATGGGCTCGGTTATGGGCTCGGTTATGGGCTCGGTTATGGGCTCGGTTATGGGCTCGGTTATGGGCTCGGTTATGGGCTCGGTTATGGGCTCGGTTATGGGCTCGGTTATGGGCTCGGTTATGGGCTCGGTTATGGGCTCGGTTATGGGCTCGGTTATGGGCTCGGTTATGGGCTCGGTTATGGGCTCGGTTATGGGCTCGGTTATGGGCTCGGTTATGGGCTCGGTTATGGGCTCGGTTATGGGCTCGGTTATGGGCTCGGTTATGGGCTCGGTTATGGGCTCGGTTATGGGCTCGGTTATGGGCTCGGTTATGGGCTCGGTTATGGGCTCGGTTATGGGCTCGGTTATGGGCTCGGTTATGGGCTCGGTTATGGGCTCGGTTATGGGCTCGGTTATGGGCTCGGTTATGGGCTCGGTTATGGGCTCGGTTATGGGCTCGGTTATGGGCTCGGTTATGGGCTCGGTTATGGGCTCGGTTATGGGCTCGGTTATGGGCTCGGTTATGGGCTCGGTTATGGGCTCGGTTATGGGCTCGGTTATGGGCTCGGTTATGGGCTCGGTTATGGGCTCGGTTATGGGCTCGGTTATGGGCTCGGTTATGGGCTCGGTTATGGGCTCGGTTATGGGCTCGGTTATGGGCTCGGTTATGGGCTCGGTTATGGGCTCGGTTATGGGCTCGGTTATGGGCTCGGTTATGGGCTCGGTTATGGGCTCGGTTATGGGCTCGGTTATGGGCTCGGTTATGGGCTCGGTTATGGGCTCGGTTATGGGCTCGGTTATGGGCTCGGTTATGGGCTCGGTTATGGGCTCGGTTATGGGCTCGGTTATGGGCTCGGTTATGGGCTCGGTTATGGGCTCGGTTATGGGCTCGGTTATGGGCTCGGTTATGGGCTCGGTTATGGGCTCGGTTATGGGCTCGGTTATGGGCTCGGTTATGGGCTCGGTTATGGGCTCGGTTATGGGCTCGGTTATGGGCTCGGTTATGGGCTCGGTTATGGGCTCGGTTATGGGCTCGGTTATGGGCTCGGTTATGGGCTCGGTTATGGGCTCGGTTATGGGCTCGGTTATGGGCTCGGTTATGGGCTCGGTTATGGGCTCGGTTATGGGCTCGGTTATGGGCTCGGTTATGGGCTCGGTTATGGGCTCGGTTATGGGCTCGGTTATGGGCTCGGTTATGGGCTCGGTTATGGGCTCGGTTATGGGCTCGGTTATGGGCTCGGTTATGGGCTCGGTTATGGGCTCGGTTATGGGCTCGGTTATGGGCTCGGTTATGGGCTCGGTTATGGGCTCGGTTATGGGCTCGGTTATGGGCTCGGTTATGGGCTCGGTTATGGGCTCGGTTATGGGCTCGGTTATGGGCTCGGTTATGGGCTCGGTTATGGGCTCGGTTATGGGCTCGGTTATGGGCTCGGTTATGGGCTCGGTTATGGGCTCGGTTATGGGCTCGGTTATGGGCTCGGTTATGGGCTCGGTTATGGGCTCGGTTATGGGCTCGGTTATGGGCTCGGTTATGGGCTCGGTTATGGGCTCGGTTATGGGCTCGGTTATGGGCTCGGTTATGGGCTCGGTTATGGGCTCGGTTATGGGCTCGGTTATGGGCTCGGTTATGGGCTCGGTTATGGGCTCGGTTATGGGCTCGGTTATGGGCTCGGTTATGGGCTCGGTTATGGGCTCGGTTATGGGCTCGGTTATGGGCTCGGTTATGGGCTCGGTTATGGGCTCGGTTATGGGCTCGGTTATGGGCTCGGTTATGGGCTCGGTTATGGGCTCGGTTATGGGCTCGGTTATGGGCTCGGTTATGGGCTCGGTTATGGGCTCGGTTATGGGCTCGGTTATGGGCTCGGTTATGGGCTCGGTTATGGGCTCGGTTATGGGCTCGGTTATGGGCTCGGTTATGGGCTCGGTTATGGGCTCGGTTATGGGCTCGGTTATGGGCTCGGTTATGGGCTCGGTTATGGGCTCGGTTATGGGCTCGGTTATGGGCTCGGTTATGGGCTCGGTTATGGGCTCGGTTATGGGCTCGGTTATGGGCTCGGTTATGGGCTCGGTTATGGGCTCGGTTATGGGCTCGGTTATGGGCTCGGTTATGGGCTCGGTTATGGGCTCGGTTATGGGCTCGGTTATGGGCTCGGTTATGGGCTCGGTTATGGGCTCGGTTATGGGCTCGGTTATGGGCTCGGTTATGGGCTCGGTTATGGGCTCGGTTATGGGCTCGGTTATGGGCTCGGTTATGGGCTCGGTTATGGGCTCGGTTATGGGCTCGGTTATGGGCTCGGTTATGGGCTCGGTTATGGGCTCGGTTATGGGCTCGGTTATGGGCTCGGTTATGGGCTCGGTTATGGGCTCGGTTATGGGCTCGGTTATGGGCTCGGTTATGGGCTCGGTTATGGGCTCGGTTATGGGCTCGGTTATGGGCTCGGTTATGGGCTCGGTTATGGGCTCGGTTATGGGCTCGGTTATGGGCTCGGTTATGGGCTCGGTTATGGGCTCGGTTATGGGCTCGGTTATGGGCTCGGTTATGGGCTCGGTTATGGGCTCGGTTATGGGCTCGGTTATGGGCTCGGTTATGGGCTCGGTTATGGGCTCGGTTATGGGCTCGGTTATGGGCTCGGTTATGGGCTCGGTTATGGGCTCGGTTATGGGCTCGGTTATGGGCTCGGTTATGGGCTCGGTTATGGGCTCGGTTATGGGCTCGGTTATGGGCTCGGTTATGGGCTCGGTTATGGGCTCGGTTATGGGCTCGGTTATGGGCTCGGTTATGGGCTCGGTTATGGGCTCGGTTATGGGCTCGGTTATGGGCTCGGTTATGGGCTCGGTTATGGGCTCGGTTATGGGCTCGGTTATGGGCTCGGTTATGGGCTCGGTTATGGGCTCGGTTATGGGCTCGGTTATGGGCTCGGTTATGGGCTCGGTTATGGGCTCGGTTATGGGCTCGGTTATGGGCTCGGTTATGGGCTCGGTTATGGGCTCGGTTATGGGCTCGGTTATGGGCTCGGTTATGGGCTCGGTTATGGGCTCGGTTATGGGCTCGGTTATGGGCTCGGTTATGGGCTCGGTTATGGGCTCGGTTATGGGCTCGGTTATGGGCTCGGTTATGGGCTCGGTTATGGGCTCGGTTATGGGCTCGGTTATGGGCTCGGTTATGGGCTCGGTTATGGGCTCGGTTATGGGCTCGGTTATGGGCTCGGTTATGGGCTCGGTTATGGGCTCGGTTATGGGCTCGGTTATGGGCTCGGTTATGGGCTCGGTTATGGGCTCGGTTATGGGCTCGGTTATGGGCTCGGTTATGGGCTCGGTTATGGGCTCGGTTATGGGCTCGGTTATGGGCTCGGTTATGGGCTCGGTTATGGGCTCGGTTATGGGCTCGGTTATGGGCTCGGTTATGGGCTCGGTTATGGGCTCGGTTATGGGCTCGGTTATGGGCTCGGTTATGGGCTCGGTTATGGGCTCGGTTATGGGCTCGGTTATGGGCTCGGTTATGGGCTCGGTTATGGGCTCGGTTATGGGCTCGGTTATGGGCTCGGTTATGGGCTCGGTTATGGGCTCGGTTATGGGCTCGGTTATGGGCTCGGTTATGGGCTCGGTTATGGGCTCGGTTATGGGCTCGGTTATGGGCTCGGTTATGGGCTCGGTTATGGGCTCGGTTATGGGCTCGGTTATGGGCTCGGTTATGGGCTCGGTTATGGGCTCGGTTATGGGCTCGGTTATGGGCTCGGTTATGGGCTCGGTTATGGGCTCGGTTATGGGCTCGGTTATGGGCTCGGTTATGGGCTCGGTTATGGGCTCGGTTATGGGCTCGGTTATGGGCTCGGTTATGGGCTCGGTTATGGGCTCGGTTATGGGCTCGGTTATGGGCTCGGTTATGGGCTCGGTTATGGGCTCGGTTATGGGCTCGGTTATGGGCTCGGTTATGGGCTCGGTTATGGGCTCGGTTATGGGCTCGGTTATGGGCTCGGTTATGGGCTCGGTTATGGGCTCGGTTATGGGCTCGGTTATGGGCTCGGTTATGGGCTCGGTTATGGGCTCGGTTATGGGCTCGGTTATGGGCTCGGTTATGGGCTCGGTTATGGGCTCGGTTATGGGCTCGGTTATGGGCTCGGTTATGGGCTCGGTTATGGGCTCGGTTATGGGCTCGGTTATGGGCTCGGTTATGGGCTCGGTTATGGGCTCGGTTATGGGCTCGGTTATGGGCTCGGTTATGGGCTCGGTTATGGGCTCGGTTATGGGCTCGGTTATGGGCTCGGTTATGGGCTCGGTTATGGGCTCGGTTATGGGCTCGGTTATGGGCTCGGTTATGGGCTCGGTTATGGGCTCGGTTATGGGCTCGGTTATGGGCTCGGTTATGGGCTCGGTTATGGGCTCGGTTATGGGCTCGGTTATGGGCTCGGTTATGGGCTCGGTTATGGGCTCGGTTATGGGCTCGGTTATGGGCTCGGTTATGGGCTCGGTTATGGGCTCGGTTATGGGCTCGGTTATGGGCTCGGTTATGGGCTCGGTTATGGGCTCGGTTATGGGCTCGGTTATGGGCTCGGTTATGGGCTCGGTTATGGGCTCGGTTATGGGCTCGGTTATGGGCTCGGTTATGGGCTCGGTTATGGGCTCGGTTATGGGCTCGGTTATGGGCTCGGTTATGGGCTCGGTTATGGGCTCGGTTATGGGCTCGGTTATGGGCTCGGTTATGGGCTCGGTTATGGGCTCGGTTATGGGCTCGGTTATGGGCTCGGTTATGGGCTCGGTTATGGGCTCGGTTATGGGCTCGGTTATGGGCTCGGTTATGGGCTCGGTTATGGGCTCGGTTATGGGCTCGGTTATGGGCTCGGTTATGGGCTCGGTTATGGGCTCGGTTATGGGCTCGGTTATGGGCTCGGTTATGGGCTCGGTTATGGGCTCGGTTATGGGCTCGGTTATGGGCTCGGTTATGGGCTCGGTTATGGGCTCGGTTATGGGCTCGGTTATGGGCTCGGTTATGGGCTCGGTTATGGGCTCGGTTATGGGCTCGGTTATGGGCTCGGTTATGGGCTCGGTTATGGGCTCGGTTATGGGCTCGGTTATGGGCTCGGTTATGGGCTCGGTTATGGGCTCGGTTATGGGCTCGGTTATGGGCTCGGTTATGGGCTCGGTTATGGGCTCGGTTATGGGCTCGGTTATGGGCTCGGTTATGGGCTCGGTTATGGGCTCGGTTATGGGCTCGGTTATGGGCTCGGTTATGGGCTCGGTTATGGGCTCGGTTATGGGCTCGGTTATGGGCTCGGTTATGGGCTCGGTTATGGGCTCGGTTATGGGCTCGGTTATGGGCTCGGTTATGGGCTCGGTTATGGGCTCGGTTATGGGCTCGGTTATGGGCTCGGTTATGGGCTCGGTTATGGGCTCGGTTATGGGCTCGGTTATGGGCTCGGTTATGGGCTCGGTTATGGGCTCGGTTATGGGCTCGGTTATGGGCTCGGTTATGGGCTCGGTTATGGGCTCGGTTATGGGCTCGGTTATGGGCTCGGTTATGGGCTCGGTTATGGGCTCGGTTATGGGCTCGGTTATGGGCTCGGTTATGGGCTCGGTTATGGGCTCGGTTATGGGCTCGGTTATGGGCTCGGTTATGGGCTCGGTTATGGGCTCGGTTATGGGCTCGGTTATGGGCTCGGTTATGGGCTCGGTTATGGGCTCGGTTATGGGCTCGGTTATGGGCTCGGTTATGGGCTCGGTTATGGGCTCGGTTATGGGCTCGGTTATGGGCTCGGTTATGGGCTCGGTTATGGGCTCGGTTATGGGCTCGGTTATGGGCTCGGTTATGGGCTCGGTTATGGGCTCGGTTATGGGCTCGGTTATGGGCTCGGTTATGGGCTCGGTTATGGGCTCGGTTATGGGCTCGGTTATGGGCTCGGTTATGGGCTCGGTTATGGGCTCGGTTATGGGCTCGGTTATGGGCTCGGTTATGGGCTCGGTTATGGGCTCGGTTATGGGCTCGGTTATGGGCTCGGTTATGGGCTCGGTTATGGGCTCGGTTATGGGCTCGGTTATGGGCTCGGTTATGGGCTCGGTTATGGGCTCGGTTATGGGCTCGGTTATGGGCTCGGTTATGGGCTCGGTTATGGGCTCGGTTATGGGCTCGGTTATGGGCTCGGTTATGGGCTCGGTTATGGGCTCGGTTATGGGCTCGGTTATGGGCTCGGTTATGGGCTCGGTTATGGGCTCGGTTATGGGCTCGGTTATGGGCTCGGTTATGGGCTCGGTTATGGGCTCGGTTATGGGCTCGGTTATGGGCTCGGTTATGGGCTCGGTTATGGGCTCGGTTATGGGCTCGGTTATGGGCTCGGTTATGGGCTCGGTTATGGGCTCGGTTATGGGCTCGGTTATGGGCTCGGTTATGGGCTCGGTTATGGGCTCGGTTATGGGCTCGGTTATGGGCTCGGTTATGGGCTCGGTTATGGGCTCGGTTATGGGCTCGGTTATGGGCTCGGTTATGGGCTCGGTTATGGGCTCGGTTATGGGCTCGGTTATGGGCTCGGTTATGGGCTCGGTTATGGGCTCGGTTATGGGCTCGGTTATGGGCTCGGTTATGGGCTCGGTTATGGGCTCGGTTATGGGCTCGGTTATGGGCTCGGTTATGGGCTCGGTTATGGGCTCGGTTATGGGCTCGGTTATGGGCTCGGTTATGGGCTCGGTTATGGGCTCGGTTATGGGCTCGGTTATGGGCTCGGTTATGGGCTCGGTTATGGGCTCGGTTATGGGCTCGGTTATGGGCTCGGTTATGGGCTCGGTTATGGGCTCGGTTATGGGCTCGGTTATGGGCTCGGTTATGGGCTCGGTTATGGGCTCGGTTATGGGCTCGGTTATGGGCTCGGTTATGGGCTCGGTTATGGGCTCGGTTATGGGCTCGGTTATGGGCTCGGTTATGGGCTCGGTTATGGGCTCGGTTATGGGCTCGGTTATGGGCTCGGTTATGGGCTCGGTTATGGGCTCGGTTATGGGCTCGGTTATGGGCTCGGTTATGGGCTCGGTTATGGGCTCGGTTATGGGCTCGGTTATGGGCTCGGTTATGGGCTCGGTTATGGGCTCGGTTATGGGCTCGGTTATGGGCTCGGTTATGGGCTCGGTTATGGGCTCGGTTATGGGCTCGGTTATGGGCTCGGTTATGGGCTCGGTTATGGGCTCGGTTATGGGCTCGGTTATGGGCTCGGTTATGGGCTCGGTTATGGGCTCGGTTATGGGCTCGGTTATGGGCTCGGTTATGGGCTCGGTTATGGGCTCGGTTATGGGCTCGGTTATGGGCTCGGTTATGGGCTCGGTTATGGGCTCGGTTATGGGCTCGGTTATGGGCTCGGTTATGGGCTCGGTTATGGGCTCGGTTATGGGCTCGGTTATGGGCTCGGTTATGGGCTCGGTTATGGGCTCGGTTATGGGCTCGGTTATGGGCTCGGTTATGGGCTCGGTTATGGGCTCGGTTATGGGCTCGGTTATGGGCTCGGTTATGGGCTCGGTTATGGGCTCGGTTATGGGCTCGGTTATGGGCTCGGTTATGGGCTCGGTTATGGGCTCGGTTATGGGCTCGGTTATGGGCTCGGTTATGGGCTCGGTTATGGGCTCGGTTATGGGCTCGGTTATGGGCTCGGTTATGGGCTCGGTTATGGGCTCGGTTATGGGCTCGGTTATGGGCTCGGTTATGGGCTCGGTTATGGGCTCGGTTATGGGCTCGGTTATGGGCTCGGTTATGGGCTCGGTTATGGGCTCGGTTATGGGCTCGGTTATGGGCTCGGTTATGGGCTCGGTTATGGGCTCGGTTATGGGCTCGGTTATGGGCTCGGTTATGGGCTCGGTTATGGGCTCGGTTATGGGCTCGGTTATGGGCTCGGTTATGGGCTCGGTTATGGGCTCGGTTATGGGCTCGGTTATGGGCTCGGTTATGGGCTCGGTTATGGGCTCGGTTATGGGCTCGGTTATGGGCTCGGTTATGGGCTCGGTTATGGGCTCGGTTATGGGCTCGGTTATGGGCTCGGTTATGGGCTCGGTTATGGGCTCGGTTATGGGCTCGGTTATGGGCTCGGTTATGGGCTCGGTTATGGGCTCGGTTATGGGCTCGGTTATGGGCTCGGTTATGGGCTCGGTTATGGGCTCGGTTATGGGCTCGGTTATGGGCTCGGTTATGGGCTCGGTTATGGGCTCGGTTATGGGCTCGGTTATGGGCTCGGTTATGGGCTCGGTTATGGGCTCGGTTATGGGCTCGGTTATGGGCTCGGTTATGGGCTCGGTTATGGGCTCGGTTATGGGCTCGGTTATGGGCTCGGTTATGGGCTCGGTTATGGGCTCGGTTATGGGCTCGGTTATGGGCTCGGTTATGGGCTCGGTTATGGGCTCGGTTATGGGCTCGGTTATGGGCTCGGTTATGGGCTCGGTTATGGGCTCGGTTATGGGCTCGGTTATGGGCTCGGTTATGGGCTCGGTTATGGGCTCGGTTATGGGCTCGGTTATGGGCTCGGTTATGGGCTCGGTTATGGGCTCGGTTATGGGCTCGGTTATGGGCTCGGTTATGGGCTCGGTTATGGGCTCGGTTATGGGCTCGGTTATGGGCTCGGTTATGGGCTCGGTTATGGGCTCGGTTATGGGCTCGGTTATGGGCTCGGTTATGGGCTCGGTTATGGGCTCGGTTATGGGCTCGGTTATGGGCTCGGTTATGGGCTCGGTTATGGGCTCGGTTATGGGCTCGGTTATGGGCTCGGTTATGGGCTCGGTTATGGGCTCGGTTATGGGCTCGGTTATGGGCTCGGTTATGGGCTCGGTTATGGGCTCGGTTATGGGCTCGGTTATGGGCTCGGTTATGGGCTCGGTTATGGGCTCGGTTATGGGCTCGGTTATGGGCTCGGTTATGGGCTCGGTTATGGGCTCGGTTATGGGCTCGGTTATGGGCTCGGTTATGGGCTCGGTTATGGGCTCGGTTATGGGCTCGGTTATGGGCTCGGTTATGGGCTCGGTTATGGGCTCGGTTATGGGCTCGGTTATGGGCTCGGTTATGGGCTCGGTTATGGGCTCGGTTATGGGCTCGGTTATGGGCTCGGTTATGGGCTCGGTTATGGGCTCGGTTATGGGCTCGGTTATGGGCTCGGTTATGGGCTCGGTTATGGGCTCGGTTATGGGCTCGGTTATGGGCTCGGTTATGGGCTCGGTTATGGGCTCGGTTATGGGCTCGGTTATGGGCTCGGTTATGGGCTCGGTTATGGGCTCGGTTATGGGCTCGGTTATGGGCTCGGTTATGGGCTCGGTTATGGGCTCGGTTATGGGCTCGGTTATGGGCTCGGTTATGGGCTCGGTTATGGGCTCGGTTATGGGCTCGGTTATGGGCTCGGTTATGGGCTCGGTTATGGGCTCGGTTATGGGCTCGGTTATGGGCTCGGTTATGGGCTCGGTTATGGGCTCGGTTATGGGCTCGGTTATGGGCTCGGTTATGGGCTCGGTTATGGGCTCGGTTATGGGCTCGGTTATGGGCTCGGTTATGGGCTCGGTTATGGGCTCGGTTATGGGCTCGGTTATGGGCTCGGTTATGGGCTCGGTTATGGGCTCGGTTATGGGCTCGGTTATGGGCTCGGTTATGGGCTCGGTTATGGGCTCGGTTATGGGCTCGGTTATGGGCTCGGTTATGGGCTCGGTTATGGGCTCGGTTATGGGCTCGGTTATGGGCTCGGTTATGGGCTCGGTTATGGGCTCGGTTATGGGCTCGGTTATGGGCTCGGTTATGGGCTCGGTTATGGGCTCGGTTATGGGCTCGGTTATGGGCTCGGTTATGGGCTCGGTTATGGGCTCGGTTATGGGCTCGGTTATGGGCTCGGTTATGGGCTCGGTTATGGGCTCGGTTATGGGCTCGGTTATGGGCTCGGTTATGGGCTCGGTTATGGGCTCGGTTATGGGCTCGGTTATGGGCTCGGTTATGGGCTCGGTTATGGGCTCGGTTATGGGCTCGGTTATGGGCTCGGTTATGGGCTCGGTTATGGGCTCGGTTATGGGCTCGGTTATGGGCTCGGTTATGGGCTCGGTTATGGGCTCGGTTATGGGCTCGGTTATGGGCTCGGTTATGGGCTCGGTTATGGGCTCGGTTATGGGCTCGGTTATGGGCTCGGTTATGGGCTCGGTTATGGGCTCGGTTATGGGCTCGGTTATGGGCTCGGTTATGGGCTCGGTTATGGGCTCGGTTATGGGCTCGGTTATGGGCTCGGTTATGGGCTCGGTTATGGGCTCGGTTATGGGCTCGGTTATGGGCTCGGTTATGGGCTCGGTTATGGGCTCGGTTATGGGCTCGGTTATGGGCTCGGTTATGGGCTCGGTTATGGGCTCGGTTATGGGCTCGGTTATGGGCTCGGTTATGGGCTCGGTTATGGGCTCGGTTATGGGCTCGGTTATGGGCTCGGTTATGGGCTCGGTTATGGGCTCGGTTATGGGCTCGGTTATGGGCTCGGTTATGGGCTCGGTTATGGGCTCGGTTATGGGCTCGGTTATGGGCTCGGTTATGGGCTCGGTTATGGGCTCGGTTATGGGCTCGGTTATGGGCTCGGTTATGGGCTCGGTTATGGGCTCGGTTATGGGCTCGGTTATGGGCTCGGTTATGGGCTCGGTTATGGGCTCGGTTATGGGCTCGGTTATGGGCTCGGTTATGGGCTCGGTTATGGGCTCGGTTATGGGCTCGGTTATGGGCTCGGTTATGGGCTCGGTTATGGGCTCGGTTATGGGCTCGGTTATGGGCTCGGTTATGGGCTCGGTTATGGGCTCGGTTATGGGCTCGGTTATGGGCTCGGTTATGGGCTCGGTTATGGGCTCGGTTATGGGCTCGGTTATGGGCTCGGTTATGGGCTCGGTTATGGGCTCGGTTATGGGCTCGGTTATGGGCTCGGTTATGGGCTCGGTTATGGGCTCGGTTATGGGCTCGGTTATGGGCTCGGTTATGGGCTCGGTTATGGGCTCGGTTATGGGCTCGGTTATGGGCTCGGTTATGGGCTCGGTTATGGGCTCGGTTATGGGCTCGGTTATGGGCTCGGTTATGGGCTCGGTTATGGGCTCGGTTATGGGCTCGGTTATGGGCTCGGTTATGGGCTCGGTTATGGGCTCGGTTATGGGCTCGGTTATGGGCTCGGTTATGGGCTCGGTTATGGGCTCGGTTATGGGCTCGGTTATGGGCTCGGTTATGGGCTCGGTTATGGCCGGTTATGGGCTCGGTTATGGGCTCGGTTATGGGCTCGGTTATGGCGCGGTTATGGGCTCGGTTATGGGCTCGGTTATGGGCTCGGTTATGGGCTCGGTTATGGGCTCGGTTATGGGCTCGGTTATGGGCTCGGTTATGGGCTCGGTTATGGGCTCGGTTATGGGCTCGGTTATGGGCTCGGTTATGGGCTCGGTTATGGGCTCGGTTATGGGCTCGGTTATGGGCTCGGTTATGGGCTCGGTTATGGGCTCGGTTATGGGCTCGGTTATGGGCTCGGTTATGGGCTCGGTTATGGGCTCGGTTATGGGCTCGGTTATGGGCTCGGTTATGGGCTCGGTTATGGGCTCGGTTATGGGCTCGGTTATGGGCTCGGTTATGGGCTCGGTTATGGGCTCGGTTATGGGCTCGGTTATGGGCTCGGTTATGGGCTCGGTTATGGGCTCGGTTATGGGCTCGGTTATGGGCTCGGTTATGGGCTCGGTTATGGGCTCGGTTATGGGCTCGGTTATGGGCTCGGTTATGGGCTCGGTTATGGGCTCGGTTATGGGCTCGGTTATGGGCTCGGTTATGGGCTCGGTTATGGGCTCGGTTATGGGCTCGGTTATGGGCTCGGTTATGGGCTCGGTTATGGGCTCGGTTATGGGCTCGGTTATGGGCTCGGTTATGGGCTCGGTTATGGGCTCGGTTATGGGCTCGGTTATGGGCTCGGTTATGGGCTCGGTTATGGGCTCGGTTATGGGCTCGGTTATGGGCTCGGTTATGGGCTCGGTTATGGGCTCGGTTATGGGCTCGGTTATGGGCTCGGTTATGGGCTCGGTTATGGGCTCGGTTATGGGCTCGGTTATGGGCTCGGTTATGGGCTCGGTTATGGGCTCGGTTATGGGCTCGGTTATGGGCTCGGTTATGGGCTCGGTTATGGGCTCGGTTATGGGCTCGGTTATGGGCTCGGTTATGGGCTCGGTTATGGGCTCGGTTATGGGCTCGGTTATGGGCTCGGTTATGGGCTCGGTTATGGGCTCGGTTATGGGCTCGGTTATGGGCTCGGTTATGGGCTCGGTTATGGGCTCGGTTATGGGCTCGGTTATGGGCTCGGTTATCTCGGTTATGGGCTCGGTTATGGGCTCGGTTATGGGCTCGGTTATGGGCTCGGTTATGGGCTCGGTTATGGGCTCGGTTATGGGCTCGGTTATGGGCTCGGTTATGGGCTCGGTTATGGGCTCGGTTATGGGCTCGGTTATGGGCTCGGTTATGGGCTCGGTTATGGGCTCGGTTATGGGCTCGGTTATGGGCTCGGTTATGGGCTCGGTTATGGGCTCGGTTATGGGCTCGGTTATGGGCTCGGTTATGGGCTCGGTTATGGGCTCGGTTATGGGCTCGGTTATGGGCTCGGTTATGGGCTCGGTTATGGGCTCGGTTATGGGCTCGGTTATGGGCTCGGTTATGGGCTCGGTTATGGGCTCGGTTATGGGCTCGGTTATGGGCTCGGTTATGGGCTCGGTTATGGGCTCGGTTATGGGCTCGGTTATGGGCTCGGTTATGGGCTCGGTTATGGGCTCGGTTATGGGCTCGGTTATGGGCTCGGTTATGGGCTCGGTTATGGGCTCGGTTATGGGCTCGGTTATGGGCTCGGTTATGGGCTCGGTTATGGGCTCGGTTATGGGCTCGGTTATGGGCTCGGTTATGGGCTCGGTTATGGGCTCGGTTATGGGCTCGGTTATGGGCTCGGTTATGGGCTCGGTTATGGGCTCGGTTATGGGCTCGGTTATGGGCTCGGTTATGGGCTCGGTTATGGGCTCGGTTATGGGCTCGGTTATGGGCTCGGTTATGGGCTCGGTTATGGGCTCGGTTATGGGCTCGGTTATGGGCTCGGTTATGGGCTCGGTTATGGGCTCGGTTATGGGCTCGGTTATGGGCTCGGTTATGGGCTCGGTTATGGGCTCGGTTATGGGCTCGGTTATGGGCTCGGTTATGGGCTCGGTTATGGGCTCGGTTATGGGCTCGGTTATGGGCTCGGTTATGGGCTCGGTTATGGGCTCGGTTATGGGCTCGGTTATGGGCTCGGTTATGGGCTCGGTTATGGGCTCGGTTATGGGCTCGGTTATGGGCTCGGTTATGGGCTCGGTTATGGGCTCGGTTATGGGCTCGGTTATGGGCTCGGTTATGGGCTCGGTTATGGGCTCGGTTATGGGCTCGGTTATGGGCTCGGTTATGGGCTCGGTTATGGGCTCGGTTATGGGCTCGGTTATGGGCTCGGTTATGGGCTCGGTTATGGGCTCGGTTATGGGCTCGGTTATGGGCTCGGTTATGGGCTCGGTTATGGGCTCGGTTATGGGCTCGGTTATGGGCTCGGTTATGGGCTCGGTTATGGGCTCGGTTATGGGCTCGGTTATGGGCTCGGTTATGGGCTCGGTTATGGGCTCGGTTATGGGCTCGGTTATGGGCTCGGTTATGGGCTCGGTTATGGGCTCGGTTATGGGCTCGGTTATGGGCTCGGTTATGGGCTCGGTTATGGGCTCGGTTATGGGCTCGGTTATGGGCTCGGTTATGGGCTCGGTTATGGGCTCGGTTATGGGCTCGGTTATGGGCTCGGTTATGGGCTCGGTTATGGGCTCGGTTATGGGCTCGGTTATGGGCTCGGTTATGGGCTCGGTTATGGGCTCGGTTATGGGCTCGGTTATGGGCTCGGTTATGGGCTCGGTTATGGGCTCGGTTATGGGCTCGGTTATGGGCTCGGTTATGGGCTCGGTTATGGGCTCGGTTATGGGCTCGGTTATGGGCTCGGTTATGGGCTCGGTTATGGGCTCGGTTATGGGCTCGGTTATGGGCTCGGTTATGGGCTCGGTTATGGGCTCGGTTATGGGCTCGGTTATGGGCTCGGTTATGGGCTCGGTTATGGGCTCGGTTATGGGCTCGGTTATGGGCTCGGTTATGGGCTCGGTTATGGGCTCGGTTATGGGCTCGGTTATGGGCTCGGTTATGGGCTCGGTTATGGGCTCGGTTATGGGCTCGGTTATGGGCTCGGTTATGGGCTCGGTTATGGGCTCGGTTATGGGCTCGGTTATGGGCTCGGTTATGGGCTCGGTTATGGGCTCGGTTATGGGCTCGGTTATGGGCTCGGTTATGGGCTCGGTTATGGGCTCGGTTATGGGCTCGGTTATGGGCTCGGTTATGGGCTCGGTTATGGGCTCGGTTATGGGCTCGGTTATGGGCTCGGTTATGGGCTCGGTTATGGGCTCGGTTATGGGCTCGGTTATGGGCTCGGTTATGGGCTCGGTTATGGGCTCGGTTATGGGCTCGGTTATGGGCTCGGTTATGGGCTCGGTTATGGGCTCGGTTATGGGCTCGGTTATGGGCTCGGTTATGGGCTCGGTTATGGGCTCGGTTATGGGCTCGGTTATGGGCTCGGTTATGGGCTCGGTTATGGGCTCGGTTATGGGCTCGGTTATGGGCTCGGTTATGGGCTCGGTTATGGGCTCGGTTATGGGCTCGGTTATGGGCTCGGTTATGGGCTCGGTTATGGGCTCGGTTATGGGCTCGGTTATGGGCTCGGTTATGGGCTCGGTTATGGGCTCGGTTATGGGCTCGGTTATGGGCTCGGTTATGGGCTCGGTTATGGGCTCGGTTATGGGCTCGGTTATGGGCTCGGTTATGGGCTCGGTTATGGGCTCGGTTATGGGCTCGGTTATGGGCTCGGTTATGGGCTCGGTTATGGGCTCGGTTATGGGCTCGGTTATGGGCTCGGTTATGGGCTCGGTTATGGGCTCGGTTATGGGCTCGGTTATGGGCTCGGTTATGGGCTCGGTTATGGGCTCGGTTATGGGCTCGGTTATGGGCTCGGTTATGGGCTCGGTTATGGGCTCGGTTATGGGCTCGGTTATGGGCTCGGTTATGGGCTCGGTTATGGGCTCGGTTATGGGCTCGGTTATGGGCTCGGTTATGGGCTCGGTTATGGGCTCGGTTATGGGCTCGGTTATGGGCTCGGTTATGGGCTCGGTTATGGGCTCGGTTATGGGCTCGGTTATGGGCTCGGTTATGGGCTCGGTTATGGGCTCGGTTATGGGCTCGGTTATGGGCTCGGTTATGGGCTCGGTTATGGGCTCGGTTATGGGCTCGGTTATGGGCTCGGTTATGGGCTCGGTTATGGGCTCGGTTATGGGCTCGGTTATGGGCTCGGTTATGGGCTCGGTTATGGGCTCGGTTATGGGCTCGGTTATGGGCTCGGTTATGGGCTCGGTTATGGGCTCGGTTATGGGCTCGGTTATGGGCTCGGTTATGGGCTCGGTTATGGGCTCGGTTATGGGCTCGGTTATGGGCTCGGTTATGGGCTCGGTTATGGGCTCGGTTATGGGCTCGGTTATGGGCTCGGTTATGGGCTCGGTTATGGGCTCGGTTATGGGCTCGGTTATGGGCTCGGTTATGGGCTCGGTTATGGGCTCGGTTATGGGCTCGGTTATGGGCTCGGTTATGGGCTCGGTTATGGGCTCGGTTATGGGCTCGGTTATGGGCTCGGTTATGGGCTCGGTTATGGGCTCGGTTATGGGCTCGGTTATGGGCTCGGTTATGGGCTCGGTTATGGGCTCGGTTATGGGCTCGGTTATGGGCTCGGTTATGGGCTCGGTTATGGGCTCGGTTATGGGCTCGGTTATGGGCTCGGTTATGGGCTCGGTTATGGGCTCGGTTATGGGCTCGGTTATGGGCTCGGTTATGGGCTCGGTTATGGGCTCGGTTATGGGCTCGGTTATGGGCTCGGTTATGGGCTCGGTTATGGGCTCGGTTATGGGCTCGGTTATGGGCTCGGTTATGGGCTCGGTTATGGGCTCGGTTATGGGCTCGGTTATGGGCTCGGTTATGGGCTCGGTTATGGGCTCGGTTATGGGCTCGGTTATGGGCTCGGTTATGGGCTCGGTTATGGGCTCGGTTATGGGCTCGGTTATGGGCTCGGTTATGGGCTCGGTTATGGGCTCGGTTATGGGCTCGGTTATGGGCTCGGTTATGGGCTCGGTTATGGGCTCGGTTATGGGCTCGGTTATGGGCTCGGTTATGGGCTCGGTTATGGGCTCGGTTATGGGCTCGGTTATGGGCTCGGTTATGGGCTCGGTTATGGGCTCGGTTATGGGCTCGGTTATGGGCTCGGTTATGGGCTCGGTTATGGGCTCGGTTATGGGCTCGGTTATGGGCTCGGTTATGGGCTCGGTTATGGGCTCGGTTATGGGCTCGGTTATGGGCTCGGTTATGGGCTCGGTTATGGGCTCGGTTATGGGCTCGGTTATGGGCTCGGTTATGGGCTCGGTTATGGGCTCGGTTATGGGCTCGGTTATGGGCTCGGTTATGGGCTCGGTTATGGGCTCGGTTATGGGCTCGGTTATGGGCTCGGTTATGGGCTCGGTTATGGGCTCGGTTATGGGCTCGGTTATGGGCTCGGTTATGGGCTCGGTTATGGGCTCGGTTATGGGCTCGGTTATGGGCTCGGTTATGGGCTCGGTTATGGGCTCGGTTATGGGCTCGGTTATGGGCTCGGTTATGGGCTCGGTTATGGGCTCGGTTATGGGCTCGGTTATGGGCTCGGTTATGGGCTCGGTTATGGGCTCGGTTATGGGCTCGGTTATGGGCTCGGTTATGGGCTCGGTTATGGGCTCGGTTATGGGCTCGGTTATGGGCTCGGTTATGGGCTCGGTTATGGGCTCGGTTATGGGCTCGGTTATGGGCTCGGTTATGGGCTCGGTTATGGGCTCGGTTATGGGCTCGGTTATGGGCTCGGTTATGGGCTCGGTTATGGGCTCGGTTATGGGCTCGGTTATGGGCTCGGTTATGGGCTCGGTTATGGGCTCGGTTATGGGCTCGGTTATGGGCTCGGTTATGGGCTCGGTTATGGGCTCGGTTATGGGCTCGGTTATGGGCTCGGTTATGGGCTCGGTTATGGGCTCGGTTATGGGCTCGGTTATGGGCTCGGTTATGGGCTCGGTTATGGGCTCGGTTATGGGCTCGGTTATGGGCTCGGTTATGGGCTCGGTTATGGGCTCGGTTATGGGCTCGGTTATGGGCTCGGTTATGGGCTCGGTTATGGGCTCGGTTATGGGCTCGGTTATGGGCTCGGTTATGGGCTCGGTTATGGGCTCGGTTATGGGCTCGGTTATGGGCTCGGTTATGGGCTCGGTTATGGGCTCGGTTATGGGCTCGGTTATGGGCTCGGTTATGGGCTCGGTTATGGGCTCGGTTATGGGCTCGGTTATGGGCTCGGTTATGGGCTCGGTTATGGGCTCGGTTATGGGCTCGGTTATGGGCTCGGTTATGGGCTCGGTTATGGGCTCGGTTATGGGCTCGGTTATGGGCTCGGTTATGGGCTCGGTTATGGGCTCGGTTATGGGCTCGGTTATGGGCTCGGTTATGGGCTCGGTTATGGGCTCGGTTATGGGCTCGGTTATGGGCTCGGTTATGGGCTCGGTTATGGGCTCGGTTATGGGCTCGGTTATGGGCTCGGTTATGGGCTCGGTTATGGGCTCGGTTATGGGCTCGGTTATGGGCTCGGTTATGGGCTCGGTTATGGGCTCGGTTATGGGCTCGGTTATGGGCTCGGTTATGGGCTCGGTTATGGGCTCGGTTATGGGCTCGGTTATGGGCTCGGTTATGGGCTCGGTTATGGGCTCGGTTATGGGCTCGGTTATGGGCTCGGTTATGGGCTCGGTTATGGGCTCGGTTATGGGCTCGGTTATGGGCTCGGTTATGGGCTCGGTTATGGGCTCGGTTATGGGCTCGGTTATGGGCTCGGTTATGGGCTCGGTTATGGGCTCGGTTATGGGCTCGGTTATGGGCTCGGTTATGGGCTCGGTTATGGGCTCGGTTATGGGCTCGGTTATGGGCTCGGTTATGGGCTCGGTTATGGGCTCGGTTATGGGCTCGGTTATGGGCTCGGTTATGGGCTCGGTTATGGGCTCGGTTATGGGCTCGGTTATGGGCTCGGTTATGGGCTCGGTTATGGGCTCGGTTATGGGCTCGGTTATGGGCTCGGTTATGGGCTCGGTTATGGGCTCGGTTATGGGCTCGGTTATGGGCTCGGTTATGGGCTCGGTTATGGGCTCGGTTATGGGCTCGGTTATGGGCTCGGTTATGGGCTCGGTTATGGGCTCGGTTATGGGCTCGGTTATGGGCTCGGTTATGGGCTCGGTTATGGGCTCGGTTATGGGCTCGGTTATGGGCTCGGTTATGGGCTCGGTTATGGGCTCGGTTATGGGCTCGGTTATGGGCTCGGTTATGGGCTCGGTTATGGGCTCGGTTATGGGCTCGGTTATGGGCTCGGTTATGGGCTCGGTTATGGGCTCGGTTATGGGCTCGGTTATGGGCTCGGTTATGGGCTCGGTTATGGGCTCGGTTATGGGCTCGGTTATGGGCTCGGTTATGGGCTCGGTTATGGGCTCGGTTATGGGCTCGGTTATGGGCTCGGTTATGGGCTCGGTTATGGGCTCGGTTATGGGCTCGGTTATGGGCTCGGTTATGGGCTCGGTTATGGGCTCGGTTATGGGCTCGGTTATGGGGCTCGGTTATGGGCTCGGTTATGGGCTCGGTTATGGGCTCGGTTATGGGCTCGGTTATGGGCTCGGTTATGGGCTCGGTTATGGGCTCGGTTATGGGCTCGGTTATGGGCTCGGTTATGGGCTCGGTTATGGGCTCGGTTATGGGCTCGGTTATGGGCTCGGTTATGGGCTCGGTTATGGGCTCGGTTATGGGCTCGGTTATGGGCTCGGTTATGGGCTCGGTTATGGGCTCGGTTATGGGCTCGGTTATGGGCTCGGTTATGGGCTCGGTTATGGGCTCGGTTATGGGCTCGGTTATGGGCTCGGTTATGGGCTCGGTTATGGGCTCGGTTATGGGCTCGGTTATGGGCTCGGTTATGGGCTCGGTTATGGGCTCGGTTATGGGCTCGGTTATGGGCTCGGTTATGGGCTCGGTTATGGGCTCGGTTATGGGCTCGGTTATGGGCTCGGTTATGGGCTCGGTTATGGGCTCGGTTATGGGCTCGGTTATGGGCTCGGTTATGGGCTCGGTTATGGGCTCGGTTATGGGCTCGGTTATGGGCTCGGTTATGGGCTCGGTTATGGGCTCGGTTATGGGCTCGGTTATGGGCTCGGTTATGGGCTCGGTTATGGGCTCGGTTATGGGCTCGGTTATGGGCTCGGTTATGGGCTCGGTTATGGGCTCGGTTATGGGCTCGGTTATGGGCTCGGTTATGGGCTCGGTTATGGGCTCGGTTATGGGCTCGGTTATGGGCTCGGTTATGGGCTCGGTTATGGGCTCGGTTATGGGCTCGGTTATGGGCTCGGTTATGGGCTCGGTTATGGGCTCGGTTATGGGCTCGGTTATGGGCTCGGTTATGGGCTCGGTTATGGGCTCGGTTATGGGCTCGGTTATGGGCTCGGTTATGGGCTCGGTTATGGGCTCGGTTATGGGCTCGGTTATGGGCTCGGTTATGGGCTCGGTTATGGGCTCGGTTATGGGCTCGGTTATGGGCTCGGTTATGGGCTCGGTTATGGGCTCGGTTATGGGCTCGGTTATGGGCTCGGTTATGGGCTCGGTTATGGGCTCGGTTATGGGCTCGGTTATGGGCTCGGTTATGGGCTCGGTTATGGGCTCGGTTATGGGCTCGGTTATGGGCTCGGTTATGGGCTCGGTTATGGGCTCGGTTATGGGCTCGGTTATGGGCTCGGTTATGGGCTCGGTTATGGGCTCGGTTATGGGCTCGGTTATGGGCTCGGTTATGGGCTCGGTTATGGGCTCGGTTATGGGCTCGGTTATGGGCTCGGTTATGGGCTCGGTTATGGGCTCGGTTATGGGCTCGGTTATGGGCTCGGTTATGGGCTCGGTTATGGGCTCGGTTATGGGCTCGGTTATGGGCTCGGTTATGGGCTCGGTTATGGGCTCGGTTATGGGCTCGGTTATGGGCTCGGTTATGGGCTCGGTTATGGGCTCGGTTATGGGCTCGGTTATGGGCTCGGTTATGGGCTCGGTTATGGGCTCGGTTATGGGCTCGGTTATGGGCTCGGTTATGGGCTCGGTTATGGGCTCGGTTATGGGCTCGGTTATGGGCTCGGTTATGGGCTCGGTTATGGGCTCGGTTATGGGCTCGGTTATGGGCTCGGTTATGGGCTCGGTTATGGGCTCGGTTATGGGCTCGGTTATGGGCTCGGTTATGGGCTCGGTTATGGGCTCGGTTATGGGCTCGGTTATGGGCTCGGTTATGGGCTCGGTTATGGGCTCGGTTATGGGCTCGGTTATGGGCTCGGTTATGGGCTCGGTTATGGGCTCGGTTATGGGCTCGGTTATGGGCTCGGTTATGGGCTCGGTTATGGGCTCGGTTATGGGCTCGGTTATGGGCTCGGTTATGGGCTCGGTTATGGGCTCGGTTATGGGCTCGGTTATGGGCTCGGTTATGGGCTCGGTTATGGGCTCGGTTATGGGCTCGGTTATGGGCTCGGTTATGGGCTCGGTTATGGGCTCGGTTATGGGCTCGGTTATGGGCTCGGTTATGGGCTCGGTTATGGGCTCGGTTATGGGCTCGGTTATGGGCTCGGTTATGGGCTCGGTTATGGGCTCGGTTATGGGCTCGGTTATGGGCTCGGTTATGGGCTCGGTTATGGGCTCGGTTATGGGCTCGGTTATGGGCTCGGTTATGGGCTCGGTTATGGGCTCGGTTATGGGCTCGGTTATGGGCTCGGTTATGGGCTCGGTTATGGGCTCGGTTATGGGCTCGGTTATGGGCTCGGTTATGGGCTCGGTTATGGGCTCGGTTATGGGCTCGGTTATGGGCTCGGTTATGGGCTCGGTTATGGGCTCGGTTATGGGCTCGGTTATGGGCTCGGTTATGGGCTCGGTTATGGGCTCGGTTATGGGCTCGGTTATGGGCTCGGTTATGGGCTCGGTTATGGGCTCGGTTATGGGCTCGGTTATGGGCTCGGTTATGGGCTCGGTTATGGGCTCGGTTATGGGCTCGGTTATGGGCTCGGTTATGGGCTCGGTTATGGGCTCGGTTATGGGCTCGGTTATGGGCTCGGTTATGGGCTCGGTTATGGGCTCGGTTATGGGCTCGGTTATGGGCTCGGTTATGGGCTCGGTTATGGGCTCGGTTATGGGCTCGGTTATGGGCTCGGTTATGGGCTCGGTTATGGGCTCGGTTATGGGCTCGGTTATGGGCTCGGTTATGGGCTCGGTTATGGGCTCGGTTATGGGCTCGGTTATGGGCTCGGTTATGGGCTCGGTTATGGGCTCGGTTATGGGCTCGGTTATGGGCTCGGTTATGGGCTCGGTTATGGGCTCGGTTATGGGCTCGGTTATGGGCTCGGTTATGGGCTCGGTTATGGGCTCGGTTATGGGCTCGGTTATGGGCTCGGTTATGGGCTCGGTTATGGGCTCGGTTATGGGCTCGGTTATGGGCTCGGTTATGGGCTCGGTTATGGGCTCGGTTATGGGCTCGGTTATGGGCTCGGTTATGGGCTCGGTTATGGGCTCGGTTATGGGCTCGGTTATGGGCTCGGTTATGGGCTCGGTTATGGGCTCGGTTATGGGCTCGGTTATGGGCTCGGTTATGGGCTCGGTTATGGGCTCGGTTATGGGCTCGGTTATGGGCTCGGTTATGGGCTCGGTTATGGGCTCGGTTATGGGCTCGGTTATGGGCTCGGTTATGGGCTCGGTTATGGGCTCGGTTATGGGCTCGGTTATGGGCTCGGTTATGGGCTCGGTTATGGGCTCGGTTATGGGCTCGGTTATGGGCTCGGTTATGGGCTCGGTTATGGGCTCGGTTATGGGCTCGGTTATGGGCTCGGTTATGGGCTCGGTTATGGGCTCGGTTATGGGCTCGGTTATGGGCTCGGTTATGGGCTCGGTTATGGGCTCGGTTATGGGCTCGGTTATGGGCTCGGTTATGGGCTCGGTTATGGGCTCGGTTATGGGCTCGGTTATGGGCTCGGTTATGGGCTCGGTTATGGGCTCGGTTATGGGCTCGGTTATGGGCTCGGTTATGGGCTCGGTTATGGGCTCGGTTATGGGCTCGGTTATGGGCTCGGTTATGGGCTCGGTTATGGGCTCGGTTATGGGCTCGGTTATGGGCTCGGTTATGGGCTCGGTTATGGGCTCGGTTATGGGCTCGGTTATGGGCTCGGTTATGGGCTCGGTTATGGGCTCGGTTATGGGCTCGGTTATGGGCTCGGTTATGGGCTCGGTTATGGGCTCGGTTATGGGCTCGGTTATGGGCTCGGTTATGGGCTCGGTTATGGGCTCGGTTATGGGCTCGGTTATGGGCTCGGTTATGGGCTCGGTTATGGGCTCGGTTATGGGCTCGGTTATGGGCTCGGTTATGGGCTCGGTTATGGGCTCGGTTATGGGCTCGGTTATGGGCTCGGTTATGGGCTCGGTTATGGGCTCGGTTATGGGCTCGGTTATGGGCTCGGTTATGGGCTCGGTTATGGGCTCGGTTATGGGCTCGGTTATGGGCTCGGTTATGGGCTCGGTTATGGGCTCGGTTATGGGCTCGGTTATGGGCTCGGTTATGGGCTCGGTTATGGGCTCGGTTATGGGCTCGGTTATGGGCTCGGTTATGGGCTCGGTTATGGGCTCGGTTATGGGCTCGGTTATGGGCTCGGTTATGGGCTCGGTTATGGGCTCGGTTATGGGCTCGGTTATGGGCTCGGTTATGGGCTCGGTTATGGGCTCGGTTATGGGCTCGGTTATGGGCTCGGTTATGGGCTCGGTTATGGGCTCGGTTATGGGCTCGGTTATGGGCTCGGTTATGGGCTCGGTTATGGGCTCGGTTATGGGCTCGGTTATGGGCTCGGTTATGGGCTCGGTTATGGGCTCGGTTATGGGCTCGGTTATGGGCTCGGTTATGGGCTCGGTTATGGGCTCGGTTATGGGCTCGGTTATGGGCTCGGTTATGGGCTCGGTTATGGGCTCGGTTATGGGCTCGGTTATGGGCTCGGTTATGGGCTCGGTTATGGGCTCGGTTATGGGCTCGGTTATGGGCTCGGTTATGGGCTCGGTTATGGGCTCGGTTATGGGCTCGGTTATGGGCTCGGTTATGGGCTCGGTTATGGGCTCGGTTATGGGCTCGGTTATGGGCTCGGTTATGGGCTCGGTTATGGGCTCGGTTATGGGCTCGGTTATGGGCTCGGTTATGGGCTCGGTTATGGGCTCGGTTATGGGCTCGGTTATGGGCTCGGTTATGGGCTCGGTTATGGGCTCGGTTATGGGCTCGGTTATGGGCTCGGTTATGGGCTCGGTTATGGGCTCGGTTATGGGCTCGGTTATGGGCTCGGTTATGGGCTCGGTTATGGGCTCGGTTATGGGCTCGGTTATGGGCTCGGTTATGGGCTCGGTTATGGGCTCGGTTATGGGCTCGGTTATGGGCTCGGTTATGGGCTCGGTTATGGGCTCGGTTATGGGCTCGGTTATGGGCTCGGTTATGGGCTCGGTTATGGGCTCGGTTATGGGCTCGGTTATGGGCTCGGTTATGGGCTCGGTTATGGGCTCGGTTATGGGCTCGGTTATGGGCTCGGTTATGGGCTCGGTTATGGGCTCGGTTATGGGCTCGGTTATGGGCTCGGTTATGGGCTCGGTTATGGGCTCGGTTATGGGCTCGGTTATGGGCTCGGTTATGGGCTCGGTTATGGGCTCGGTTATGGGCTCGGTTATGGGCTCGGTTATGGGCTCGGTTATGGGCTCGGTTATGGGCTCGGTTATGGGCTCGGTTATGGGCTCGGTTATGGGCTCGGTTATGGGCTCGGTTATGGGCTCGGTTATGGGCTCGGTTATGGGCTCGGTTATGGGCTCGGTTATGGGCTCGGTTATGGGCTCGGTTATGGGCTCGGTTATGGGCTCGGTTATGGGCTCGGTTATGGGCTCGGTTATGGGCTCGGTTATGGGCTCGGTTATGGGCTCGGTTATGGGCTCGGTTATGGGCTCGGTTATGGGCTCGGTTATGGGCTCGGTTATGGGCTCGGTTATGGGCTCGGTTATGGGCTCGGTTATGGGCTCGGTTATGGGCTCGGTTATGGGCTCGGTTATGGGCTCGGTTATGGGCTCGGTTATGGGCTCGGTTATGGGCTCGGTTATGGGCTCGGTTATGGGCTCGGTTATGGGCTCGGTTATGGGCTCGGTTATGGGCTCGGTTATGGGCTCGGTTATGGGCTCGGTTATGGGCTCGGTTATGGGCTCGGTTATGGGCTCGGTTATGGGCTCGGTTATGGGCTCGGTTATGGGCTCGGTTATGGGCTCGGTTATGGGCTCGGTTATGGGCTCGGTTATGGGCTCGGTTATGGGCTCGGTTATGGGCTCGGTTATGGGCTCGGTTATGGGCTCGGTTATGGGCTCGGTTATGGGCTCGGTTATGGGCTCGGTTATGGGCTCGGTTATGGGCTCGGTTATGGGCTCGGTTATGGGCTCGGTTATGGGCTCGGTTATGGGCTCGGTTATGGGCTCGGTTATGGGCTCGGTTATGGGCTCGGTTATGGGCTCGGTTATGGGCTCGGTTATGGGCTCGGTTATGGGCTCGGTTATGGGCTCGGTTATGGGCTCGGTTATGGGCTCGGTTATGGGCTCGGTTATGGGCTCGGTTATGGGCTCGGTTATGGGCTCGGTTATGGGCTCGGTTATGGGCTCGGTTATGGGCTCGGTTATGGGCTCGGTTATGGGCTCGGTTATGGGCTCGGTTATGGGCTCGGTTATGGGCTCGGTTATGGGCTCGGTTATGGGCTCGGTTATGGGCTCGGTTATGGGCTCGGTTATGGGCTCGGTTATGGGCTCGGTTATGGGCTCGGTTATGGGCTCGGTTATGGGCTCGGTTATGGGCTCGGTTATGGGCTCGGTTATGGGCTCGGTTATGGGCTCGGTTATGGGCTCGGTTATGGGCTCGGTTATGGGCTCGGTTATGGGCTCGGTTATGGGCTCGGTTATGGGCTCGGTTATGGGCTCGGTTATGGGCTCGGTTATGGGCTCGGTTATGGGCTCGGTTATGGGCTCGGTTATGGGCTCGGTTATGGGCTCGGTTATGGGCTCGGTTATGGGCTCGGTTATGGGCTCGGTTATGGGCTCGGTTATGGGCTCGGTTATGGGCTCGGTTATGGGCTCGGTTATGGGCTCGGTTATGGGCTCGGTTATGGGCTCGGTTATGGGCTCGGTTATGGGCTCGGTTATGGGCTCGGTTATGGGCTCGGTTATGGGCTCGGTTATGGGCTCGGTTATGGGCTCGGTTATGGGCTCGGTTATGGGCTCGGTTATGGGCTCGGTTATGGGCTCGGTTATGGGCTCGGTTATGGGCTCGGTTATGGGCTCGGTTATGGGCTCGGTTATGGGCTCGGTTATGGGCTCGGTTATGGGCTCGGTTATGGGCTCGGTTATGGGCTCGGTTATGGGCTCGGTTATGGGCTCGGTTATGGGCTCGGTTATGGGCTCGGTTATGGGCTCGGTTATGGGCTCGGTTATGGGCTCGGTTATGGGCTCGGTTATGGGCTCGGTTATGGGCTCGGTTATGGGCTCGGTTATGGGCTCGGTTATGGGCTCGGTTATGGGCTCGGTTATGGGCTCGGTTATGGGCTCGGTTATGGGCTCGGTTATGGGCTCGGTTATGGGCTCGGTTATGGGCTCGGTTATGGGCTCGGTTATGGGCTCGGTTATGGGCTCGGTTATGGGCTCGGTTATGGGCTCGGTTATGGGCTCGGTTATGGGCTCGGTTATGGGCTCGGTTATGGGCTCGGTTATGGGCTCGGTTATGGGCTCGGTTATGGGCTCGGTTATGGGCTCGGTTATGGGCTCGGTTATGGGCTCGGTTATGGGCTCGGTTATGGGCTCGGTTATGGGCTCGGTTATGGGCTCGGTTATGGGCTCGGTTATGGGCTCGGTTATGGGCTCGGTTATGGGCTCGGTTATGGGCTCGGTTATGGGCTCGGTTATGGGCTCGGTTATGGGCTCGGTTATGGGCTCGGTTATGGGCTCGGTTATGGGCTCGGTTATGGGCTCGGTTATGGGCTCGGTTATGGGCTCGGTTATGGGCTCGGTTATGGGCTCGGTTATGGGCTCGGTTATGGGCTCGGTTATGGGCTCGGTTATGGGCTCGGTTATGGGCTCGGTTATGGGCTCGGTTATGGGCTCGGTTATGGGCTCGGTTATGGGCTCGGTTATGGGCTCGGTTATGGGCTCGGTTATGGGCTCGGTTATGGGCTCGGTTATGGGCTCGGTTATGGGCTCGGTTATGGGCTCGGTTATGGGCTCGGTTATGGGCTCGGTTATGGGCTCGGTTATGGGCTCGGTTATGGGCTCGGTTATGGGCTCGGTTATGGGCTCGGTTATGGGCTCGGTTATGGGCTCGGTTATGGGCTCGGTTATGGGCTCGGTTATGGGCTCGGTTATGGGCTCGGTTATGGGCTCGGTTATGGGCTCGGTTATGGGCTCGGTTATGGGCTCGGTTATGGGCTCGGTTATGGGCTCGGTTATGGGCTCGGTTATGGGCTCGGTTATGGGCTCGGTTATGGGCTCGGTTATGGGCTCGGTTATGGGCTCGGTTATGGGCTCGGTTATGGGCTCGGTTATGGGCTCGGTTATGGGCTCGGTTATGGGCTCGGTTATGGGCTCGGTTATGGGCTCGGTTATGGGCTCGGTTATGGGCTCGGTTATGGGCTCGGTTATGGGCTCGGTTATGGGCTCGGTTATGGGCTCGGTTATGGGCTCGGTTATGGGCTCGGTTATGGGCTCGGTTATGGGCTCGGTTATGGGCTCGGTTATGGGCTCGGTTATGGGCTCGGTTATGGGCTCGGTTATGGGCTCGGTTATGGGCTCGGTTATGGGCTCGGTTATGGGCTCGGTTATGGGCTCGGTTATGGGCTCGGTTATGGGCTCGGTTATGGGCTCGGTTATGGGCTCGGTTATGGGCTCGGTTATGGGCTCGGTTATGGGCTCGGTTATGGGCTCGGTTATGGGCTCGGTTATGGGCTCGGTTATGGGCTCGGTTATGGGCTCGGTTATGGGCTCGGTTATGGGCTCGGTTATGGGCTCGGTTATGGGCTCGGTTATGGGCTCGGTTATGGGCTCGGTTATGGGCTCGGTTATGGGCTCGGTTATGGGCTCGGTTATGCTTATGGGCTCGGTTATGGGCTCGGTTATGGGCTCGGTTATGGGCTCGGTTATGGGCTCGGTTATGGGCTCGGTTATGGGCTCGGTTATGGGCTCGGTTATGGGCTCGGTTATGGGCTCGGTTATGGGCTCGGTTATGGGCTCGGTTATGGGCTCGGTTATGGGCTCGGTTATGGGCTCGGTTATGGGCTCGGTTATGGGCTCGGTTATGGGCTCGGTTATGGGCTCGGTTATGGGCTCGGTTATGGGCTCGGTTATGGGCTCGGTTATGGGCTCGGTTATGGGCTCGGTTATGGGCTCGGTTATGGGCTCGGTTATGGGCTCGGTTATGGGCTCGGTTATGGGCTCGGTTATGGGCTCGGTTATGGGCTCGGTTATGGGCTCGGTTATGGGCTCGGTTATGGGCTCGGTTATGGGCTCGGTTATGGGCTCGGTTATGGGCTCGGTTATGGGCTCGGTTATGGGCTCGGTTATGGGCTCGGTTATGGGCTCGGTTATGGGCTCGGTTATGGGCTCGGTTATGGGCTCGGTTATGGGCTCGGTTATGGGCTCGGTTATGGGCTCGGTTATGGGCTCGGTTATGGGCTCGGTTATGGGCTCGGTTATGGGCTCGGTTATGGGCTCGGTTATGGGCTCGGTTATGGGCTCGGTTATGGGCTCGGTTATGGGCTCGGTTATGGGCTCGGTTATGGGCTCGGTTATGGGCTCGGTTATGGGCTCGGTTATGGGCTCGGTTATGGGCTCGGTTATGGGCTCGGTTATGGGCTCGGTTATGGGCTCGGTTATGGGCTCGGTTATGGGCTCGGTTATGGGCTCGGTTATGGGCTCGGTTATGGGCTCGGTTATGGGCTCGGTTATGGGCTCGGTTATGGGCTCGGTTATGGGCTCGGTTATGGGCTCGGTTATGGGCTCGGTTATGGGCTCGGTTATGGGCTCGGTTATGGGCTCGGTTATGGGCTCGGTTATGGGCTCGGTTATGGGCTCGGTTATGGGCTCGGTTATGGGCTCGGTTATGGGCTCGGTTATGGGCTCGGTTATGGGCTCGGTTATGGGCTCGGTTATGGGCTCGGTTATGGGCTCGGTTATGGGCTCGGTTATGGGCTCGGTTATGGGCTCGGTTATGGGCTCGGTTATGGGCTCGGTTATGGGCTCGGTTATGGGCTCGGTTATGGGCTCGGTTATGGGCTCGGTTATGGGCTCGGTTATGGGCTCGGTTATGGGCTCGGTTATGGGCTCGGTTATGGGCTCGGTTATGGGCTCGGTTATGGGCTCGGTTATGGGCTCGGTTATGGGCTCGGTTATGGGCTCGGTTATGGGCTCGGTTATGGGCTCGGTTATGGGCTCGGTTATGGGCTCGGTTATGGGCTCGGTTATGGGCTCGGTTATGGGCTCGGTTATGGGCTCGGTTATGGGCTCGGTTATGGGCTCGGTTATGGGCTCGGTTATGGGCTCGGTTATGGGCTCGGTTATGGGCTCGGTTATGGGCTCGGTTATGGGCTCGGTTATGGGCTCGGTTATGGGCTCGGTTATGGGCTCGGTTATGGGCTCGGTTATGGGCTCGGTTATGGGCTCGGTTATGGGCTCGGTTATGGGCTCGGTTATGGGCTCGGTTATGGGCTCGGTTATGGGCTCGGTTATGGGCTCGGTTATGGGCTCGGTTATGGGCTCGGTTATGGGCTCGGTTATGGGCTCGGTTATGGGCTCGGTTATGGGCTCGGTTATGGGCTCGGTTATGGGCTCGGTTATGGGCTCGGTTATGGGCTCGGTTATGGGCTCGGTTATGGGCTCGGTTATGGGCTCGGTTATGGGCTCGGTTATGGGCTCGGTTATGGGCTCGGTTATGGGCTCGGTTATGGGCTCGGTTATGGGCTCGGTTATGGGCTCGGTTATGGGCTCGGTTATGGGCTCGGTTATGGGCTCGGTTATGGGCTCGGTTATGGGCTCGGTTATGGGCTCGGTTATGGGCTCGGTTATGGGCTCGGTTATGGGCTCGGTTATGGGCTCGGTTATGGGCTCGGTTATGGGCTCGGTTATGGGCTCGGTTATGGGCTCGGTTATGGGCTCGGTTATGGGCTCGGTTATGGGCTCGGTTATGGGCTCGGTTATGGGCTCGGTTATGGGCTCGGTTATGGGCTCGGTTATGGGCTCGGTTATGGGCTCGGTTATGGGCTCGGTTATGGGCTCGGTTATGGGCTCGGTTATGGGCTCGGTTATGGGCTCGGTTATGGGCTCGGTTATGGGCTCGGTTATGGGCTCGGTTATGGGCTCGGTTATGGGCTCGGTTATGGGCTCGGTTATGGGCTCGGTTATGGGCTCGGTTATGGGCTCGGTTATGGGCTCGGTTATGGGCTCGGTTATGGGCTCGGTTATGGGCTCGGTTATGGGCTCGGTTATGGGCTCGGTTA
>JASFAX010004949.1:0-37791 GCA_030737875.1 Allium sativum | reverse complement strand
TTACCTATATAGGCCTGTTTTACAAAACAATAACTGAAAGAGCCACGTTCTAGAAGTAATTACAAATGTAGACCTGTTTCGGTGTACATGGTGTCTGAAGGCGAGTTTTGGAAACTCGCCTTCATTAAAACACGAAGGCGAGTTTCCAAAACTCGCCTTCAGATAAACCCTACACAGCCGAAACAGTGAATTCATACACAAACACAAGCACAAGTTTCAAACCGCCTTACATTGAGGCTTCAACAAACACAAGCACCAGTTTCAAACACAAAGCAAGTTCGTACACAAAGCAAATTCATAAACAAATAGGGTTATCCAATTAATAAGCGTACCAAAACAAGTTCATACACAAAACAAAAATATGCACTAGGTTCATCCATGGATACGAAATAAATAAACGTACCAAAATATAGCAAATTCAAACACTATCAGTTAGAACAATCAAATGTGCACTAGGTTCGCCTCGGCCGCCTGACCAATTGTGTGGAAGTTGAAGACAAACCACTGTAGCTGCTGCTCCTAGTGCATCGTGCACTGCTGGTACGTGGTAATGTAGGTGCAGGTTGAGATGGGCCATGCACAATTTCTTCGTGCGCTGCTGGAGGTGGAGGAGAACCTGCAGGAGGAGGAGGACCTGTAGGAGGAGGACCTGTAGGAGGAGGCGGTGGAGGAGATGGTGGTTTCGGCCGATCCAGTTTGTTTCTGCACAAAATCACGTCTAGAATCTTCTGTATGTTCGTGCACATTGCCCGACCCTCGTCGTCAGTCTGTCTCTCTCTAATCTTCTCAGCCTCCTCCCATGCATGGTTAATACCAACAACCTGCACATTTAAAAGAAAATTAGATAGAATGGATAAATGAAACTGAATGTATTTAATGGTACACACATCGACTTACCACGTTCCTCTCCAGTGGTGCTCTAGGAACGTACGGTGCTACCGCAGTATCGACTCTGGGAGTAAGGACGTAGCGTCGTGTTACGTTCCAGAACCACCTCATGTACTTTGCCACGGATATGGGGGGATCCCTCTCGAACTCAATACTGTTATCGCGGGCATCCTACATAGCACGATACATCTGAAAGTCCTGCGCGGTGTAGCCTTCAATGTAAGGCGGTGCATCATCCAGTATATGATGCCTCATGCCGAACTGCCCCATAACCCTATCGGGAAGGTGCCAAGCGGTGAAGCTGTAGGCTATCATAGGTTCTTTCGCTGTCCAAATGTGCCTATGAGCGCTGCACATGGGTGGTAGTGTGGCAAGTAGCTCCTGAGAGTACGGAAACCATGTAACCTTTTCGTCCGTAAGGACGTCCAACTCATTGCGGTAAAAGTACAGCTCTCGTCGCGGTGTATGTTGCGTATCCTTTTTTCCAAACCACCTGTTACACGATAATAAAAGGTACATATATTGGAAATGGTATGTGTTGTGTTTAATAAAATAAACCATCAAATAAGTATAACTAGCTCCAAGCGGCATCGATGCGTCGATGGGAGGAGAAGTCACTACTACTAATCTTCCGACGGGAAGATAAGTCCAGGACCAAAGCTAAGTACACAAAAATGTACTATTAATACAAGAGAATGATGCATCACATTGTATAACAGTAAATTATAGAAATTCGGTTCGTACATGAAGTAGTGTCGGGCAACCGGCAACACAGTTATACTGTTGCAGCACTGACTTAGACAATTCCTGGTATGCATAGGCCAAGACTGCACTACCCCACGAATATGTAGTGCACTGCCCGATGTCAGCTATAAAAGGCATTTGTCAACAATAATGGTAATGTGAACAGGGATGACCATGTTTTGATATGTTTAAATTATATGTAGATGGGAACGATCCTGTTTTGAAATGTTTAAATTATATGTGGATGGGGACGACCATGTTTTGAAATGTTTAAGTCCTGATAGTATGAATATTGCGGGTAAAAACCATAAACCTTGTTGCAAACTTAGTGTGCATGTGACGACCTCTTAAACCAAGTAGTGCTGAATCAATCCTGATACGACTAGTCATATTCCCTACAGTATTACGCCAGACGAAACAGTGCCATGCAGCACGTAAAGAAAACTGTACCAGTGACCTTTCACATCATTATTTGTTTTATCCTTTATTCACTTGTACACTATGCAGCTATATATCTCTGTCGAAGTACTCACAACTTATCTCACTCTAACAACTTAGTTTCAAACCACACTGTGCTTTACCACAACTATGCCTTCTTGGCCATCATCTCTAGACTCTGAGGAAGAGGCATATGAACGAATGGAACTTCAGGCGCTTGCAGATGAACTCGAGTTTCTAAACGAACTGGACGCTCTGCTTGGACCACCGTCCGAACAACGGCCCATCCAACCTCCACATCAAGCCCAAGTACCAAACGTTCAACACATGCATGAACAATCCGTCGTTGTACCACGACAAGAAGTTGGTTCTTATCAAGTACCACATGTTCCAATCCCTGCTGAACAGGAAGGTGACTCTTATCAAGTTTGGTTCTACTGCGGTTATCCAGTTGAAGCTGTGGTTCGAGCAGATGGCAACGATATTGGTCATCGCATTCTGCAATGTCCAGCCTATCCGAATGGGTGTAATTACACGGAATGGATAGACGAACCGATAGGGCAAAGGGGAATAAGATATGCAAACGAACTTGAACAACAGAATAGACAACTCCGTAACGTTTTTGAACAGTTGCGCCTTAACTGTGATGATTAAGCCGCTTCACATCCCAAGAACAACGTCAGATGTAGTTTGGTTATCGTACTATTTTCCTAATTAGCATTTGCTATATTCTAAGATATAGTATTTACTCTCGTGTTAGCATATGTTGTCTCCTAAGTTTTAGTACTTATTTTGAGGTTACGATGTCTTGTAATCAGTGTTTTAGTTCATATTTGTTGTTATTCGGTTTGTGAAATTCGCTCCATTTGAATGTACACTTTACGGTATAATTAAAAACGGGCTAGTAGCGTCGTGGTAGTTCGTAGTTATACGCATTGAACTTTAACTAAATATATATGATTCGCTCAAAGTCGGATTTCTTTGAAACAAGAAACGTTAGAATCTAATGAACTATATTTTTATAACGAAAGAGAAAAATGAAGATTTCATAGTACGTATCTTTAGCTATGTCCAAATAAAATCTTCAGAAAGTCGCAGTGGAATCGTTTATAAACCATAACATTTATTAATAGTTTATGCAGGATTTTCATATAGTATAAACTGAGCGTCGATTTTAATATACAATCATTTCAATATGGGGTTGTGTTGAAGTTGGTTGTGTGGGTAAAATACAAAGGCGAGTTTTGGAAACTCGCCTTTTTATTTTAACGAAGGCGAGTTTTCAAAACTCGCCTTTGTTAGCACAAACAGGCCTATATTTGTAATAACTTCTGAAACATGGCTATATGTGTAATACTATTTTTAAACAGGGCTACATGGGTAAAAAGTCCTTCTATTTATAGTAGGCAACAAATTCTTAATCCTAAATTGGATTGAAATTAGCAATGTGTATGTCAAATTATTGACACTTACATTTCATAAGATATATTGTGGCATTCACATATACTTTTAGTTCACATAGTTCATAATGCTACGTCTTATACCAATCTCTCATTATTGGTTTAATATAATTACTGAAATAATATAATTAGGAACGACATGTTTGAATTTGCAACTAAAATTGTGTTTAATTTTAACATTTAGTTAAAGTGAAACTATTATAAAGACCTTAGCAGTTGTTGCTCTTTATGATAATGGACCACCATCATTACATTATAGACATTACTTCGTGGAGGGTGAAGGAGACAGAAAGAATGGTTATAATTTGAACAGAGCTGAGAAAGTTAGGGGTAACTTGGGTAGAGGGGTCATGATTGTTGCATAATGACTCCATCAGAAAAAATAAATGTAATGGAGATGGATACTTATGGAGACCACTGGATAGCGATGACATTATTGTTTGCAGCGTTTTCGGATGTACCTGTCACAATTAGAGATCTGGATGAACCCGTGAAACTTACCATGATTACTTTAGTCTAGAAAATAATGCAAAGCATTTAGAAGGTTATAATCTTAATTCACTGCCTGGGAGAAAGCATCATTTCGTTGTGCAATATTATTGTAATACCGATTTTGATAGTTTAGCTCTGAGAGAAAGATGTCTATCTTGGCTTAGATGATGTGGTTAATAGGCGTGATTATAAAATCTGTACATTTTAACTTCTTGCCACCCCCACACATGTCTTCTTCCTCCTATATTTCCACCTTTTTCATTCAAAATATCACTTACTAGTATATCTGAAATCTATACAATATATACATACTTACATGAATCTGTATGGCATATTCAAGCAGTACAGGTTCCCCATGTGGTGCATGCAATTTCTTGAGAGGAAAATGTGCTTCCAATTATGTACTTGCTCCCTAATTCAGCAATGGAAATTAAAAGTTCTTGGTGTAAGCAATGCATCCAAATTGCTCTTAGATGTGCCTCAGTCTAATAGGTCTGAAGTTGTTCTTACTATTGCATATGTGGCTCAAGTTAGGTTGAGAGATCATGTATATAGTTGTGTTGCTCATAATTTTTTGCTTTAGCATCAGGTACATGCAAGCCTTACATTATTATTACATTTTTATGTTATGACAAATTAAGCGTTTAATGCAACAATATTTAAACCCTGTCATTTTATTCTATTCCGCAACAGTATTGCCATTTGAGATATTTATGTTTTTAGAAAGTATGTGACAGTGCATAAAAGAACCTCTTGGAAACCTAGGAATAACTTTGTATTTTCATGGAGTTAGCATGGTTAGAAGTTTTGCTGCAATGGTCAATATAATGCTTCTATATTTTCAAATATATAAATAAGTTGGACATTGTCTGTATATATATATTAGATAAAAAATGTATATTGTGTGTGCATTTTCCTGAAAACAATGTGACATTGATATATCTAATTGCTAGGAAATTGAAGATGAAACAGAAGAGAAGGCAAATGAAATGGTATGAAAGTATAAGAACATGACTGAGAGAGTGAAACAACCAGATCTCAAAAGAGAGAGCACAAAATTTAGAGAAACCGTCGTAAGGAAGGCAGAGAATGTGAGGCACTTCATAGAAAAAGCTGCATAAGGAAAGGAAAAGATTAGGCCAGCCACTAAATTAGAGGGAACAAGGTGAAAGCTGGAATTGAATTTGTTTAATGATGAGGCTTATTGTTGAGACATGTCCCACATAGGAGAATTTATAAAATAAATTTTGTATATATATTAAGAGTGCACCCTTCACATTGCCAATTGGTTTTGTGATAATATAGGGTTCTCTAACATGGTACCGGAGTGGGTTTAATTCGTGTGCACATAACTGCCAAACTGGCCCACGTCACATAATAAGATCCACGTGTTAGGCTCAGAATATTCCACACTAGCAGGGGTGTGTTTAGACAAGTCCTACATCGAGGAATTTATAAAATAAATTCTGTATAAATATTAAGATCCACCCTTTACATTGCCACTTGGTTTTGTGATGATTTGGGGGTTCTCTAACACTTATAAATAAATGCAAGGAGACAGTGGCAAAGCTATGAACACTAAAGAGCCTTAAATCAAATATTTCCTCCAGCTTTATGATTATTTTACATATTATATTCATTACGTTGTTTGTATTTCTATTGTTCTGTGTAAATAAGGCCACGGGCTTTGAATTTGCATGCATGTTTGGATCAATAAATAAAAGGATGCCTTAGGATTAAGTGTATTTGGATGTTTGGAAATACCAAAACCTGTTTGTTTCTGAATTTGCATGCATTTGGAGGTGTGTAACACCCCACGCCCGCTATGGTCACTCACTAAGGGAATGTCATAGCATCGGTGGAGTATTTTAGTGAATATAGAACAGAAAAATTACAACAAGACAGATATAATTAGTACTTGAAATTTAAAAATATCATCTCACAACAGCGGGAATAAACATGTCTGGTTACATCATAAAACCATGATAAAAGTCAAGTACAATATCCATCAAAATAAAGAAGTACATAATCCCACTTTCTCATACAATAGCCATAACAAAAGAAAAGATAACTGGATAACTGGAGCTTTACATCTACCCAAGCTCCTAAAGACTGGAACAGCAATCCGATCAAGCTCTACTACCGCTAGGATCCACCGTAGGACCTGAGGGTTGGGAAAAAGATAAAAACAACGGGGTCAGACATAACTCTGAGTGAGTCCTATAACTTTAACAATACAATCATTAAAGTAACCAGAGAAGACATAAACTTGACCTACGGTAATATCTGGGGATGAATGGCTACACTAAGCAGCTTGGTAGACTTAGGATAAACTAAGATAACCGTCAGGACGCATCTACCCAACCAAGGATAATTACTAACTGCACCACACCAGTCATTCCTACTTAAAGGTTGATCCCTTCCAAGAACTTAGAAAATCTCCCCAGTAGTTTCACGTACTCCTAGCCCACTACATAGGTGCCGTCTGCCCCTATCTCCACTAGGTGTACTCAGTAATTCTTACCCAGTAGTTTCGTGTACCCCTACATAGGTGTCGTCTGCCCCTATCTTTATTAGGTGTACCCACTACTCCCCATCGATCGGCTCCCTACCGTAGATACCCGTGCTGGTCCCACGGTGGGGTGTATCACTCCCCTAAAGTGGCTACCCAATACTAACGGTGCACGGCTTATATCTACACGATGCAACAACGGCTTATCCACCAGCCCGGACCCACACACGCATATGAAACCCGTTGGACTTGCGTTGCCACCGCTAACCCGTTTTGGCCTCTTATAATCAAGCCCAATATGCGTGTCCCGTCACTCGACATGGGTCGAGCCCACAAAGATACGTTTGGGATATTGGTTGAAATGGGCCCCCAACAAGCTACCCACTTAAGCTTGTCAAATATCTAGTGTATCCCACTTAACCCTTTAATCATGTTTAATTACAAGTTTCCACTTGGTTAAGTATTCTAATCGTATTTTCTATTGCCACCCAAGGCAACCCACTAGATTCCACATGCCACCCAAGGCAACCACAAAATTTCTACATGCCACCCAAGGCACCCACTTAACCCCTCATGTCCCACTACATGCTAATATGGTTAAGTGTTTCTTAATTAATTAAGACCGTGATTTCCCATAAAGACCTCCCACATTAGACTGGCTGTTATGACCGCCTGGTTAAGCCGGTAGAGTCCGGGCAGTCTTACGTCATAACAGAGTCTAACCTCGTGTCTTTACCTTAATCACGTATTTAATTTATGGCTAAGACCTCTCACATTGGGCTGACATTTGTAGCAACTGGTTAAGCCGGTCGGGTCCGGGCATTTTTACACTACAAATGAGTCCAACCTCGTGTCTTAGTCGATTAATTACACCTAGTTAATCACCCCCATATTAATTATCCCTAATTAATATCAAGTTTTCCATAACATGGGTAGACCTAACTCAATAGGTAAATTCCCATGGGGTAGACCTAACTCAATAGGTAAATTCCCACTTATGGTAATTTATTTTTATGGTATGCTTAATCATACCCAATCATTCATTTATTAACTTATTTACCAACCCCATCGTTCCCCACGTAAATCGTTCTCATTTTATGACATAAATAAGGGGAAGATCATCACAAATATCATGGGTTTAGCATACAACTTTGTCATGGGTTAAGAGGATGTCAACTTGCATATATGAGCATATATTAACCCAACTACATATAACCCAAACTTGCATATTATCATACACATGATTTGCATAACATGTTGCATATGAGCTTGCATATTATCATACACATATCTTGCATAACATGTTGAACTTGCATATAGGCATTCTCATAACTTGCATAACATGTTAAACATGCATTTAAGCATACACATAACTTGCATAAGCATTCACATACTTGCATAAGCATTCACATACTTGCATAAACATGCATAACTTGCATATCATGTCATTTAGGCATATACATATCTTGCATAAGCATTCATATACTCGCATAAGCATGCATAACTTGCATATCACATAAATCTTGCATTTAAACATATACATGACTTGCATAAGCATCCATATACTTGCATAAGCATGCATAACTTGCATATCACATTAAACTTGCATTTAAACATATACTTAACTTGCATAACTCACTTTGTTAAACATGCATAATTCCACTCATTAAATATGCATAAATCCACTTGTTAAGCATGCATAAACCAACTTGTTAAACATGCATAAACCATCTTGTTAAACATGCATAAATCAACTTGTTAAACATGCATAAATCAACTTATTAAGCATGCATAAACCAACTTATCAAATATGCATAAACATAGAACAACATAGAGTAACATATCATTATAAATGATTCAAACTCACTAATCCGCATTTAAGACCATAAGTCTCATTACACTCAATCTACTTACTTTAACAATTGATGTTAAAGTGATAGAAACTCACCAAACACAAAATTAACCAACTTATGAAGAGGAATTAGTTGCTAATATGAAGATGGTGATGATTAGAGAATGATTTGAGAGGGATTAGCTTGAAACTTCCTTCTTAGATTAATGGAGACTCCTTCTAGGATTTAATTTGGCGGCATAAGGCCTTCATTTCTATTTTTAGTATGGATTAAGGTAGGTTTAGGGTGTATTTATAGATTAAGAGAGTATTTTAGGCCCTTAGATTAACCCTAGATTAGATTAGGACCCTTAGATTTCGGAAATCTCTAGAACCAGCCCTCCTAGCCAGCCTGAAACCCAACCTGGTGCAACCTGGTGCACCCAGGTTCAATGGACGGCGCGCCCCTGTCGACAGGCAAGTCGACACCCCTGTCGACAGGCCTGTCGACAACCCCGTCGACATGGGTAGGGCGGGAATCTTCCCGCCTGACCCCGCCTGTCCCATTCCACAATCTGAAATTTAAATTTTTAAATCTGTTTTAAGTTTTGAATTTTCTGCAAACTTCATCGGGCCATAACTGGGCCATACGGACTCCGATTCTTGAAAACTCGGACTCTATTTCGCGTATTTTTCCGAGACGAACGCAATAACGCAGCCCGTTACCCCCAATTCCCACGTCTGAGATTATTTATCCTGTAATTAGTGAATTTTAGTATTAACTAAAATTCGGGGTGTTACATTCTCCCCTCCTTAAAGAATTTCGTCCCCGAAATCTCTAAGCTAAGGAGAATGTATATCCTACCATCCAAACAACCATCTACTCAAATCATCAACCACGGGCATCCATTGTCCTTAAACAGTTTCTAATGATGTATGAGCATATGCAAACAGTGTGTGTATATGTTCCCTATCTAATGTATGAACATATGCAAACCATGATAGTGCCATGCATCCATTATGTATGCGAGAAAACCCTATCGACACATACAATATCTACATGAGTGCACAATCATTCACCAAAATGCATCATCCATGTGATAACACAACCATTATACATCCATAAATATGTTTTCCTACACACAATTTTATGCAATATGCAATATGAAGTGACTGAGCCGATCTAGTGCCTAGAGTGTGTGTATATGCATCCACGAGCAACCACTAGCAACCACTTGCATCCACTTGCATCCATCAACCATAACATGTCTCAAACACATGTTTCAACCATAGGTTTACCCTATCTAATGGTCAAAGGTACTAACGAGAGGACATACCGAAGATAAGATAAGTACTAGACAAGCGATAAAGGAGAAAGTAAAGACATACCCTCAAAAAGAAATGGGTACAATGAACGCATCTTCGCTTCCGTCTCCCAAGTTGCGTTGCTCTCATCTTCTCCCCATTGCACTTTGACTAGTTGAACCTCTCTGTTTCTCAACTTCCTAGTCTCTGACCCAAGGATGCGAGTAGGAGCTCGTCGAATAGTCGCATCACGCTTTACCTCTACATCTCTAAGCAAGCTCGGCTCTACCACCTCTGCGGTCTCATGTAAGCACTTTCCTCAAATGGGACACATGGAATACATCATGGACACCACTAAGTCTGTCAGGCAACTCCACTCTATATGCCATCCGTCCAATCCTTTCCTTAATAGGAAACGGACCAACAAACCTTGGTGCTAACTTCCCAACGGATCCGAAGCGAACAACATTTCTCAACGGAGATACCTTAACAAAAACCATATCCCCAACCTCAAACTCAAGATCCGTCCTTCTCTTGTCCGCATAAGATTTTTGCCTATCCTGCGCTGCTTTCATCCTTCTTCGAATCAAGTCAATCTTCTCAGAAGTCTCCCTAACCATATCAGGCCCAAGCAAGATCTTATCTGTAGATTCCCACCAACACGTAGGTGATCGACAAGGCCTTCCATAGAGAGCTTCGAAAGGAGCCATACCAATACTGGACTGAAAGCTGTTATTATATGCGAACTCCACTAATGGAAGATGCTCTTCCCATGTACCTCCAAAATCTAAGATACAAAGCCTCAAAAGGTCTTCTAGAACACGATTCACCCTCTCAGTCTGGCCGTCCGTCTGAGGATGATATGCGGTGCTTAGACACAATTGAGTCCCCACTGCTTCTTGCAAACTTCTCCAGAACTCGCTAGTGAAGATAGGATCTCGATCACTAACTATGCTAGAGGGTACCCCATGTAATCGAACTATCTCTCGAAGATATACTGAAGCTAGCCATGGAGCAGTCCTCTTGCTCTTCACAGGTATGAAATGGGTGCTCTTAGTAAGTCTATCTACCACCACCCAAATTCCTGCATTACCCTTCCTCGACCTGGGTAACCCGTCAATAAAATCCATCGAGACGCTATCCCACTTCCATTGCGGAACCTCCAATGGGTGAAGCAACCCACCTGGTTTCCTTTGCTCCGCCTTCACTTGCTGGCACACCAAACATCGAGCAACATACTCGGCCACATCTTTCTTCATACCGGCCCAGAAGAAAACCCTCTTCATGTCTTGGTACATCTTATCCCCACCGGGATGAATGGTCATCCTAGAACGGTGTGCGTCATCAAGAATAGCCTTCTTCAAACCCTCGTCTTGCGGTACACAAAGTTTACCGTCTCTGCGCAAGTACCCCCTATCGTCTAGGGTGTACCTACTCAAATGGCTGGACGACTCCCCCCTTATGAGCTTCCCTATCAACTCAACCAACTGTGGGTCGTCCCTCTGGGCTTCCCCAATCCGCCCCAAAAGAGTAGGTCTAACTTCCAAAGAAGCTAGCAAACCGGGTTCATAGTCAACGGAAGGTCTGAAATCAAACATCGAGATAAATTCCAAGCTTTGTCGTTCCACGAACAACGGACTCAAGGACAACCTCTTCCTGCTCAAGGCGTCCGCCACCACGTTACCCTTGCCAGGGGTATACGCTATCTCGAAGTCATAGGATGCTAAGAACTCCATCCACCTTTGCTGTCTTAAGTTTAAATCCTTCTGAGAGAACAAGTACTTCAACGATTTATGGTCAGTGAACAACTCGAATCTCTCACCAAGAAGATAATGACGCCAAATCTTAAGCGCAAAAACAATAGCGGCCAACTCTAGATCATGGGTAGGGTAATTTTTCTCATGTGCCCTCAACTGCCTTCCACCATAGGCTATTACCCTTCCCTCTTGCATTAAGACTGCGCCAAGTCCTGTCCCACAGGCATCGGTATAGACAACAAATGGCTTGCTCCCATCTGGCAACACTAAAACTGGAGCCGTGGTTAAAGCTCTCTTTAACCGTCGGAACGCATCATCACAATCTACGTCCCACGTGAAAACAAGATTCTTCTTCGTTAAGCGGGTTAATGGGGCTGATATCTTCGCGAAGTCTTTAATAAACTTCCTATAATAACCCGCCAACCCCAAGAAACTTCTTACTTCAGTAGCATTCTTCGGAACCTTCCAATCCTAAATTGATACTACCTTCGCGGGATCCACAGCTATCCCTTCCTTGGAGACCACGTGCCCCAAGAACCGCACTTCCTTCCTCCAGAAGTGACATTTAGAGAATTTAGCCTTAAGGCTATGTGCTCGAAGAGTCTTCAACACTTCCCCAAGATGTAGGGCATGCTCTTCGTCACTCTTAGAAAATACTAAGATATCATCCACAAAGACCACCACAAATTTATTAAGGAACTCCCTGAACACCCTACTCATCAAATCAACAAAGTATGCAGGGGCGTTCGTCAACCCAAATGGCATCACCAGCCACTCATAGAAACCATCCGGAGTTCTAAAGGCAGTCTTGTCTATGCTATCCTCAGCCACCCTCAACTGATGAAACCCCGTGGCTAAGTCCAACTGAGAAAATACTGAAGCGCCAACCAACTGATCGAAAAGATCATCAATCCTCGGCAATGGGTGTCTATTCTTCTTTGTGAGCTTGTTGAGTTCTCTATAGTCTACACAAAGTCTGAGGGACCCATCCGCCTTCGTAGCAAATACTACCGGAGCACCCCACTCCGATATGCTCCGTCTTATGAACCCCTTCTCAAGCAACTCCCCTACTTGCTTATGGAGTTCCCTCCTCTCACGAGGAGCCATGTGGCGCACTGGTAAAGATACCAGTTTAGCATTATCCACCAGATATATTCGGAAGTCAATCTCCCGCTTCGGAGGTAAACCCTTCACCTCCTCAAACACATCCGGATATTCCCGGACCACTCTCATAGATTGCAAACTCTCGACCGAAGCGTCAAGAGATTCAAGATAACTTAGCATAACAGAGTCCATGGGATTACAAGAAATCTCGAGAGTGTTACCCAAGCGGGTCATGAGCCTAACAACTCTCCTTTCGCAATCAAGTACGGCACCATTACTGGATAACCAGTCCATGCCCAAAATCAACCCATAGCCCGTGAAGCCCAATACAAAAGCATCACATCTAAACTCAATGCTAAGTATAGAAATCTTCAAACCCAAACATATCATGGACAAATAAGTGGAGCCCCCAATTTGGTTTGAAACAACCAAGGGATCATCTACCAGACTGGTGTCTAAGTGCAGTGACTCAACTAATGATGATGAGATAAACGAATGCGATGCGCCTGAATCAAACAATGTACGGACAGGATGGTCAAATAGAAAAACCAGACTTTCAACGGAAATAGTTCTACCTCTCTCCTGAATCGGTGGAACCGCGAGAGCCTGTACTTGCCCCCTAGCCTGACTCGGTGCCATAAGAGCTTGCACCTGTCCTCCTGAGGTAGACCCCGTCCTTTGCCCTTTCTTAGGGCAATCCTTCACTAAATGCCCTGCTTCGCCACAGTGGAAGCAGCCAGTCTTCTTCTTTTTGCGACAATCCTTGCTTAGGTGGCCAGGTGTCCCACAATTGAAACACTTCTTCTTCTTGCCCTTGCCACCGTTGCCTTTCCCACCTTTGCTTTGCTGTTGTTGAGGTCTCTTTTGATCTCCCTTCTTCTCGGGTGCCTTATTAGCATTAGGACCCTTCTCTTCCTCATACATGAGTGCCATGTCAACTAGCTTCTCAAAGGTGGCCCCCATAGGGATGTGAGTCATAGCCAACCCATGCATCGGTTCATTCAAGCCTTTTACGAACCTCAAAGCCTTCTTCTCTGGTGTATTCACCATGTCTAGGCCAAACCTTGCCAATTGATTAAACTTGTTAACATATTCCTTCACCGAGAGATTTCCTTGCTTTAGAGTCAAGAATCTCTCCATATACAAGTTTTCCTCCGCCCTTGAGAGAAACTTTGCCACAAATCTTTGCCTAAAATCCGCCCAAGATTCAACGGGGCGTTCTCCATTAGTGACCTCCCACCAGAATGAGGCCTCTCCCTTCATTAACCAAGCAGCCAACTTGACTTTCTTTCCTTCTTCCATCTCAAAGATATCTATCAACTTTTCCACCTACTTAAGCCAATCTCTAGCCTCCACAAAAGTTTCAGATCCTTGAAAAGGTTTCCCTCCCATAGCTTTAAATTCCTTGCAAGTCTTAGCAAAAGTATCTGTGCGAGGAGGAGGGGGAGGAGGAAGAATGGGTGCTATGGTTGGTGGAGGAACATTTGCTGGACCCGCAGTGGTGGCCCTAGCCTCCATCAATCTCCTATACCATACTGGTACCGTCACACCCTCCGGAAAGTTAAGATCCTCGGCCATGCTGAAACGAAAGAGGAAAGATTCAAAATGGAGAATTCGAAGGATATAGATATGGCTATTGGGGATTATGCTTTTCTTTCAAAAACTTTTCTCTTAAAAGACATGTTTTTGAAAATATCTTTTCCAAAAATGTTTTAGAAAAATAGTTTTCTAAAAATTTTATCTGTTCCGGTAACCTTTGCTCTGATACCACGTGTAACACCCCACGCCCGCTATGGTCACTCACTAAGGGAATGTCATAGCATCGGTGGAGTATTTTAGTGAATATAGAACAGAAAAATTACAACAAGACAGATATAATTAGTACTTGAAATTTAAAAATATCATCTCACAACAACGGAAATAAACATGTCTGGTTACATCATAAAACCATGATAAAAGTCAAGTACAATATCCATCAAAATAAAGAAGTACATAATCCCACTTTCTCATACAATAGCCATAACAAAAGAAAAGATAACTGGATAACTGGAGCTTTACATCTACCCAAGCTCCTAAAGACTGGAACAGCAATCCGATCAAGCTCTACTACCGCTAGGATCCACCGTAGGACCTGAGGGTTGGGAAAAAGATAAAAACAACGGGGTCAGACATAACTCTGAGTGAGTCCTATAACTTTAACAATACAATCATTAAAGTAACCAGAGAAGACATAAACTTGACCTACGGTAATATCTGGGGATGAATGGCTACACTAAGCAGCTTGGTAGACTTAGGATAAACTAAGATAACCGTCAGGACGCATCTACCCACCCAAGGATAATTACTAACTGCACCACACCAGTCATTCCTACTTAAAGGTTGATCCCTTCCAAGAACTTAGAAAATCTCCCCAGTAGTTTCACGTACTCCTAGCCCACTACATAGGTGCCGTCTGCCCCTATCTCCACTAGGTGTACTCAGTAATTCTTACCCAGTAGTTTCGTGTACCCCTACATAGGTGCCGTCTGCCCCTATCTTTATTAGGTGTACCCACTACTCCCCATCGATCGGCTCCCTACCGTAGATACCCGTGCTGGTTCCACAGCGGGGTGTATCACTCCCCTAAAGTGGCTACCCAATACTAACGGTGCACGGCTTATATCTACACGATGCAACAACGGCTTATCCACCAGCCCGGGCCCACACACGCATATGAAACCCGTTGGACTTGCGTTGCCACCGCTAACCCGTTTTGGCCTCTTATAATCAAGCCCAATATGCGTGTCCCGTCACTCGACATGGGTCGAGCCCACAAAGATACGTTTGGGATATTGGTTGAAATGGGCCCCCAACAAGCTACCCACTTAAGCTTGTCAAATATCTAGTGTATCCCACTTAACCCTTTAATCATGTTTAATTACAAGTTTCCACTTGGTTAAGTATTCTAATCGTATTTTCTATTGCCACCCAAGGCAACCCACAAGATTCCACATGCCACCCAAGGCAACCACAAAATTTCTACATGCCACCCAAGGCACCCACTTAACCCCTCATGTCCCACTACATGCTAATATGGTTAAGTGTTTCTTAATTAATTAAGACCGTGATTTCCCATAAAGACCTCCCACATTAGACTGGCTGTTATGACCACCTGGTTAAGCCGGTAGAGTCCGGGCAGTCTTACGTCATAACAGAGTCTAACCTCGTGTCTTTACCTTAATCACGTATTTAATTTATGGCTAAGACCTCTCACATTGGGCTGACATTTGTAGCAACTGGTTAAGCCGGTCGGGTCCGGGCAGTTTTACACTACAAATGAGTCCAACCTCGTGTCTTAGTCGATTAATTACACCTAGTTAATCACCCCCATATTAATTATCCCTAATTAATATCAAGTTTTCCATAACATGGGTAGACCTAACTCAATAGGTAAATTCCCATGGGGTAGACCTAACTCAATAGGTAAATTCCCACTTATGGTAATTTATTTTTATGGTATGCTTAATCATACCCAATCATTCATTTATTAACTTATTTACCAACCCCATCGTTCCCCACGTAAATCGTTCTCATTTTATGACATAAATAAGGGGAAGATCATCACAAATATCATGGGTTTAGCATACAACTTTGTCATGGGTTAAGAGGATGTCAACTTGCATATATGAGCATATATTAACCCAACTACATATAACCCAAACTTGCATATTATCATACACATGATTTGCATAACATGTTGCATATGAGTTTGCATATTATCATACACATATCTTGCATAACATGTTGAACTTGCATATAGGCATTCTCATAACTTGCATAACATGTTAAACATGCATTTAAGCATACACATAACTTGCATAAGCATTCACATGCTTGCATAAGCATTCACATACTTGCATAAACATGCATAACTTGCATATCATGTCATTTAGGCATATACATATCTTGCATAAGCATTCATATACTCGCATAAGCATGCATAACTTGCATATCACATAAATCTTGCATTTAAACATATACATGACTTGCATAAGCATCCATATACTTGCATAAGCATGCATAACTTGCATATCACATTAAACTTGCATTTAAACATATACTTGCATAACTCACTTTGTTAAACATGCATAATTCCACTCATTAAATATGCATAAATCCACTTGTTAAGCATGCATAAACCAACTTGTTAAACATGCATAAACCATCTTGTTAAACATGCATAAATCAACTTGTTAAACATGCATAAATCAACTTATTAAGCATGCATAAACCAACTTATCAAATATGCATAAACATAGAACAACATAGAGTAACATATCATTATAAATGATTCAAACTCACTAATCCGCATTTAAGACCATAAGTCTCATTACACCCAATCTACTTACTTTAACAATTGATGTTAAAGTGATAGAAACTCACCAAACACAAAATTAACCAACTTATGAAGAGGAATTAGTTGCTAATATGAAGATGGTGATGATTAGAGAATGATTTGAGAGGGATTAGCTTGAAACTTCCTTCTTAGATTAATGGAGACTCCTTCTAGGATTTAATTTGGCGGCATGAGGCCTTCATTTCTATTTTTAGTATGGATTAAGGTAGGTTTAGGGTGTATTTATAGATTAAGAGAGTATTTTAGGCCCTTAGATTAACCCTAGATTAGATTAGGACCCTTAGATTTCGGAAATCTCTAGAACCAGCCCTCCTAGCCAGCCTGAAACCCAACCTGGTGCAACCTGGTGCACCCAGGTTCAATGGACGGCGCGCCACTGTCGACAGGCAAGTCGACAGGCAAGTCGACACCCCTGTCGACAGGCCTGTCGACAGCCCTGTCGACATGGGTAAGGCGGGAATCTTCCCGCCTGACCCCGCCTGTCCCATTCCACAATCTGAAATTTAAATTTTTAAATCTGTTTTAAGTTTTGAATTTTCTGCAAACTTCATCGGGCCATAACTGGGCCATACGGACTCCGATTCTTGAAAACTCGGACTCTATTTCGCGTATTTTTCCGAGACGAACGCAATAACGCAGCCCGTTACCTCCAATTCCCACGTCTGAGATTATTTATCCTGTAATTAGTGAATTTTAGTATTAACTAAAATTCGGGGTGTTACAAGGTGCTTTTATAAGTGTAACTCTTTTGCGTGGATACCCCGAAGTTTTCCAGTTTGATGTATGATATTATTTAACTTCTAACATCATGTATTGAAAAGTTTGGATACTCCTGAAACATACATGATTGATATATGGGTTGTACGGTTTATCCACATTATTGTGGTAATAGGATCTGGGTTATTGCATTGAATGTGTACTGATACTTGTTGTCGAGTGTCATACTTGATCGATAGATGTCATTACCTTGGCCATTCTAGTTTGATGTCATACTTGTGGTAATAGGATCTGGGATTACACGAACGACCAGTGTGATACTTGCTATCAAGCATGGTTATTACATGTTTGGTGTCTTGCAAAGAGGAAGAGCATTCTTTGACTTGCTGGACGCAAGAACGTATATGGTTTGGTGTCATCAGATTTGATGAGCCGCAGGCAAAATCAAAAGGTACGTATTTGGCATTGGGACGTATCTTTTGGAACCGATGTGATTAATCCGATTCAAGACCACTCGAATCAAATATCTAAATCACAAGCGCTAGCGAACACTAGACCATTGTTAGACTCACAAAAACAACCAAAACAATAACTCTAGTCACCAAACAATGATCAACCAATCGCGAACAATCCAAATCTCAATCACAAACAAGAACTAATGACAATAGTAGCAAAAGTAAATCACACAAGGATTTATAGTGGTTCCACTAATGTCTTGTTAGTGTACATCCACTTTGGAGAGAGTATTTTATTACCACGATGAAAGGAATACAAGAGATTGATCCAATGATCACTATATTTCAATATAAAAATGAGTTTAAGGAGAATAGAATTGAAGAATTGCAATTAGGTTATAAATCGTAATTAAACCCTTGAGAACTAACCCTTGATTTTGATCAAGTGTCCAAGCTCTCCCACTAACAAACCAGAAAATAGCTTATATAGAGATAGACCAATTACTGAAATTGCACCCAAGTATTCACAAATCAATTTGCCAAGTTTCCAGTCCGAAACAACCCAAAAACCTCATCAGACATCTGTCATGGGAGGTGACAAACGTCTGTCCCTTCCAGGGAATTAATTGAGCTTCAGCACTCAGCTTATACGTCTATCGTAGGACCTAACGGATGTCTGTCCCTCTCAGATGTTCGTCGTGTGAATGCCAGACGTCTACAGGAGCTCTCTAGAAAATCCACCCTGTATACTCAGACGTCTATCATACCCCATGACAGACGTCTGGCGCTGAAGCCAACAGACAACAGACACCAATTCGGCTCTAACTTTTGCATACAGCTCCTATTTGCGAATGGTCTTCTCCAATGCGAAGCTATCTTTATCCTCTTCAATCCAAGATATAGTATCGCATGCTTAAACACTCTACCTCGATACTATAACCATATCAACTCCAAACTTCAATGCACCTAAGCATTTCCTACTACGTTCTACCAAGCAAGCTTGAATGTTTTCAAAATGCGCTTCGGCATGGCCACAGCCCATTGCACTACACCAACGAGTTCAGGCAAAACCCCCACCTGCCAATGTAGTGTTGAAAACATCAAATTCCTAAAATAGTCTCACCAAAAGACAATGTACTCGAGAGTGAAACGAGTACTTACCATTAAGATAGATTTCCAATATCTCACCGCTATCCCTTTCCATCAAAACGAACAAAATCACTCTCTCCAACCGTGCCACCCCGTGGCACCTAGCAACTCAACAAGCAAATTAAGTGCGAGCAAAGCTCGAACTTCCCAAATGGCATTTCTTTAGTAAACATATCCTCCGCATTATCCTTTATGTGCACTTTTCGAAGGTATACTAGCTTACCCTCATCCATGGCTATAAGAAACGACTCTCTCACCTCAATATGCTTGGTCCATGAGCTAAATGCCAAATTCTCCGTCAAATGTATAACACTTTGGCTATTACATCGAACATTAATACTCTCATGTTCGAAACCCAAGTCACACAACAATCGCTTCAAGTAGAGTGCCTCCTTGGTCGCTTGCACCACGAAAATCAACTCCGCCTCCGCAGTGGATAAAGCAACTACGTTTGCAATCTTGATCTCCAACTAATGGCTGTCCCGGCAAGTGTGAAGACATACCCGGAAGTTGATTTCCGCCGATCCCTATCACCGGCGAAGTCCGAGTCACGATAACCAACCAACTTGCAACTCCTCTCATCACTCCGCCCTAAACAAGACCATGAGATGTTGTGTCTTTCAAGTATCTAAATATAGACTTCATGGCTTTCCAATGCGATTTCCCCGAATTAGACATATACTGACTAATCACCCTAACAACATTTGCAATATCGGGCATTGTACACATCATGGCATACATTCAACTACCAACCGCACTTGCATATGGCACCTTTGCCATATAAGCCTTGTCTTTCTCCCTGATAGGTGATCCCTTATCCGAAAGCTTCATATGCAAAGGTAAAGGTGTATTTAACGCCTTGGCATTCCCCATGCTAAATCGACAAAGCACTTTCTTAATGTACTCCTTTTGAGTCAATCTCAACTCAAAATGCTTTCGGTCCCTTTCAATTTCCATGCCCAAGATTTTCCTTGCTTCTCCAAGATCTTTCATTTCGAATTCCAATTTCAAAAGCATCTTCAACTTGTTGATTTCATTTTTATCTCTGGAAGCAATGAGCATATCATCCACATACAAGAGTAAATACACCCAACAATCATTTCCCAACCTCTTGAAATATACACAAGCATCCTTGATGCTTCGATGGAAGCCACTTTCAAGCATGAAATGATCGAATATCTTGTACCATTGTCTAGGTGATTGCTTTAATCCATATAGTGATTTCTTCAACTTGCAAAACATTTTAGACTTACCATCTACAACGATCCCTTTCGATTGCTCCATGTAGATATCTTCATCCAAGTCTCCATGCAAGAAGTCGATTTTCACATCAAGTTTCTCCAACTCCAAGTCATGGATAACAACTATAGCTAGTAAAACCCGGATAGAAGTATGACATACCACCGGTGAAAAAATTTCATCATACTCCTTTCCTTTTCTTTGTGCAAACCCCTTTGCAACTAACCTTGCTTTGTACCTTCCATCATCCTTCACCTTGTAAATCCACTTGCACTCTATAGCACGGTTTCCTTGAGGAAGTGGAACCAATTCCCAAGTTTGGTTCTTCATTGATGATTGCATCTCTTCCTCCATGGCGCAAATCCACTTCGAGCTCTCACTCGACTCCATGACATAATCAAGGTCCATCGGCTCATCTTGGACTACATTGAGAGCATAGTCCAAATGATCACAAAAGCTAAGGTAGTTCCAATAACCATATCTTTCGGGTGGCCTTATTGCACATCGACCAACCTGAGTATCAATACTATCACCCAAACCGCTTTCGGCTCCACCTTGAGTCGAAATTTCTCTAGTATCATGCACATCACCAACATCACTAGAGGAATCATGTGGACTATGTAATGTTTCATCAACCGCTTCAACCCCACAAGCTTCTTCTTCAACTCTACTACCACTTGGACAGAATGTGGGAATGACTTCCTTCTCCTTTGATTCACCATAAACCAAATCCGGAACATCCGATGAGCTCTCATTCTCCTTGAATATAGCCGACTCATCAAAAGTGACATGACGAGAATTAACAACCTTCTTCGTTTCCGGATTCCAAATCTGATAGCTTTTCACGCTTTCCGTGAAACCAAGCAAGATCCCCTTGAAAGCTCTAGCTTCAAGCTTATCATTCCCCGGATCATGCACATAAACCGGGCTACCAAACACATGAAGATATCTCAAGTCAACGCTCTTCCCTTTACACACTTCCTCCAGAATTTTGTTATCAATAGCCGAGCACTGAATTCGATTCACAATATGCACCGCGTTTGACAAAGTATTCAGCCCAAAATCCTTTAGACAAACCTGATGTCAATCTAAAGCATCGAGCATTCTCAAGTAGAGTTCGGTTCATTCTCTCTGCTACTCCATTAAATTGCGGATCTCCCAGTGTAGTAAAATGTATCTGAATTCCGTGATGCTTACAATACTCCAAGAATTCCCGGGAAACATATTCGCTGCCATTATCGGTCCTTAACACCTTCAAAGTCTTGCCACTCTCATTCTCAACAAGGGCCTTCCACACTTTGAACTTAGCAAATTCCTCCGACTTGGCCTTCATTACATACACCCATACCTTTCGAGACAAATCTTCAATGAAAGAATTATAATACCGTGCTCCACCTAAAGAAGCAACTGGTGCCGGTCCCCAAACATCTGAATGAACATACTCAAGAACCTCCTTTGAGTCATGTTTGCCTTCATCGAATGATACCTTTGTTTGCTTCCCCATGACACATTCCTCGCAAAACTCTAGTTTGTTGAAACTCTCACCATTTATCATCTCCCACTTCCTAAGAATATCCAAACTCCTCTTGGATAGTCTCAAATCCCACAACCGTGTCATCCAAGTCACCAGAACTATCAATACCTACACAAGTATTATAACGACCCGGATTTTTGGTCAATTTATTTTAATATTTAGTATGGTTTTAAATATTGAATTTATAATATAAATGGTATTTTACTGGGTTATCGATTAAATAATCGAAATACAATTTATTTTGATTATCATCGTAATATGAGAATTTAAAATAATTCAATTCGAAGTTAGAATTAAATCAAAACAATTCAGATGATCAGTATTAATTTTATTTGAATATAGATGATAATAAAAATATTTTATTATCAGAGAATTTATTTGTATTGAATTCAAATTATTTTATATCGATTTAATGTGGTTATTTTATATATACGTTCAAATTAAATTTTATAGTCTATTCTGATTGAGTCCAAAATAGTGTAATTACGTTGAAACGATGGTTGGTAGGTTAAAACAACGGTTCGTAACGTCGAGTAATAAACCCAGATATTATTTTATTGGATAAGCACGAGATCAAATCGATATCTGTTTAAAATAAAGTGAAAATCTCTTTAAATCAAATCAATATCCTTTTTAATTAAATAAAAACCGCTTTATTTCTAATCAAATAAATTTTTAGGTACTTAACCTATATAACCTACGTTGTACCCTTCGCAGCCTATTCCTTTGTTCCCAAGTTTTCTTCTTCTATAAATCGTGAATCCTCTCTTCATTTTGAAATCAAAACCGAAAAGCTTCTGTAAACAAAGAAATAGAAATGGCCCCTGCTAAATTCAATCATTCGAACCCCTACCTCATTTCCTTATTACTGAAGTTGTTTCCCTTTTTATTCATTTCCACCCTTTCCTATTTCTGAAAACCGCCTCTTCGATACTTCAGACAATCGAAAAAATATGAAATAAATCGAAATCGAAATCGAGCGTCGTCTGGAGCACTCTTCGGCAAGGCAGGCGCGATGGAGTTCTAATGGGGAAATTTCGATCTCGGTTAAGCAATTTCGACAGTGATTTAAGGGTCGACGCGTTCAAATCTAGTGAGTTTTGGAATATCGCAATGTGGAAGGTCGATTGAAGTAGTGTTCTAAGGTTGCCATCCAATTTTGGGGGGGTTGTCGTGTTCTGAAAGGTCGACATAGAGGCGACTGTTATGAGGGGTTCGACACTGATGGATGTACGGTGTGATGCTGAGGTCAATAGAGTTATACAGAAGAGATGGAGGTTCGATAGTGGGAAGTTGCTGATGTGATAAGGAAAAGGAGGAGTTCGATTTTGGGAGGAGGGAGTTCGGTCTCTAGTTTTGGAGTTGCAAACGTGACTGGAGTGGTATTTCAATTAATTGTACTGTAGGAGTTTGGAGGGTGCGATTTTTGATACTGGAGGGTCACTGTTTTTAGGGAATGAGCAGCAGATGTTTGATAAAATTTCAATGTGAAACATGACAGTTTTGGGACTGTTGGAGTTGGATACATGGTAGCGATGTCGGTTCAATTGGGTGTAGTAGCAACAGTGGGACAGAAGTGGGGCTGCCAGCAAAGGAATGGAGCTTGACAGATAAGAGCTCGATGAAATGCCAAAAAGGGATGAAGTAGCTTATTAGGCTGATTTCAGTAGGAGTTGATCAATAAATTGTTGATCATGTTTCGTAGTTATCAGATTTGCAGGAAAGTAAGGTATACGTTATTTCAACATTTATAATACTTATAATTTATTTATTCGTTTGTTTATGTAGTTAATTTAAATAAGTAAATGTTAATCATAATTAAATAATCGTAGATGCGAAATAAAGGCGAGAAGATTTGAGTTGATTCGTAGTGGCAAGAATGCGGCATCTAATCGAATATTCAACAAATGAAAATCGAGGTGAGTAAATCTCACTCACCTTTTATTTAAAATTATTTTTATCAGTTAAAAATAATTGTTTAATGCTTGTTTGAATACTTTCTGGTTGATTTAAATATATTAGTTGTTTAGGGTTGACTATTATATATATATATATATATATATATATATATATATATATATATATATTGGTTTGGTGATTGGATTGATTCCCGCAGTATCATTAGCGGATGCCTGCAGTATCATTAGCGGATGACCCTATGCCCACATATATAAGTGGATCCCCTTTTATACCGCGATATCCTGCCTTGAAGCAAGATGGGTATTATTTCTGTTGACTAACGTCTGTGGATGCAGGAAAAACACGTTGGAGGGATCCAACTGGATTCCTCAAAAAAAAATGTCTGTTTGTTGTTTGTTTGCACATATACTGTAGTATATGATGTGTTAGAAAACCTATCAATTATAATTGGTTGTTTCGATTGTTTGAAATACCATTGGGCCTGAGTATTGATCTATATAAAAATATTTCAAAAGAGGTTTTTAGATTTTAAATGGAAAATTCTATTTTTCTAATAATAGAAATTGAAATTCGAATGGATTAAAAATATTGACTTGTTTTGAATAGATAAAACAAGTACTGAACAATGTTATAAATATATATAGGAGATGGAAGCATTGAAATTTACAAACGATGTTTCTAAATTGGAAATTTGCAAGGGAATTGAATTGAATTTATAAACAAGGTTTATAAATGTAGTTGGAAAAATTATCATTTGATGATTTGAATATTTAAATTCAAATGTGAATTTATAAAAATAGAAATGGGAAATTGTTTTATAGAAATAAACGATGGAATTTATTCTGATGTTCAGAATATAGAGTGGACTAAAATAAATCCGTAAGGATTTATGATTTGAATTCGATTAATTCGAATTTTATTCAAATAGAAGTCAAATTAAAATTAGAATTTGAATATATAGAATCCAAATAGAAATAGACTTTGAATATAGAATTTAAAGAGTTAAAATGAAATTTGAAAATAAGATCTCAAATAGAGTTAAAATGGAATTTGAAAATAGGATTCAAAAGGAGTTGAAATGGAATTTGGATATAGGTAATTCAATTTGATTGAAATTAGATTTGAATATAGAATTCAAATGAAGCTTGAAAATAGATTTGAATATAGAAATTCAAATAGGATTCAAATATAGAATTTGAATATCGAAAGTAAAATTGATTTGAATAAAGAAAGTTCAAATGAAATTTAAAATATCAAATTTGAAAATAGAAGTGGAATGGAGTTTAAATAGAGGAATTCAAATAAAATTTGAATAAGAGATTTGAAATGGAATTTGAATATAGAAATTCAAATGTAATTTGAATATAGAATTCAAATAGAATTTGAATATAGAAGATCGAAGTATAAATAAATTATAACCGAGTAAGTGAAAATCGACGATTTTAGATAATCATAATTTTTGAGTTGAATTGGAAATTTTGGTTTAATATATATTACAAAAAAAGATTAGAATGGAGCTGAATTTATTATAAATGAAGTTTAAAACGTTTATATATATATATAATTTAAAACGAACTCGCCGCAGCGTGGTAGTTTGAAAATTGGCGATTCGAACTTCGATTGAGTATACAGAGCTCAAATAAAGTCGGAATTCTTTGAAACAAGAAACGTCAGGACCGATTTGATAATAGTTTTCTAATGGAGAAGAAGAATCTAGATTTCGTCGAATAGATTTTGAGTTATTTCAAAATCAAATTTTCTAGAAAAGCAGCGCCAGAACCATTATAAAACCATAACGGTTTATTTAATTTTATAAAAGGATTTTAAGCAAATAAAATCCAAATTTCTATTTAGAAAAATCCAGATTTGAGTTATAAAATATATCTAAACTCAGGTGGAGTAATGAATTGATTTTTGAAACAGAAATCAGATTTTTGATTATTGAATAGAATTAACTGATTTGAATAGTAATTATTAGTTAATGAGATTCTGAATTGATATTAGGCTCTGAATAAGTGAATTCGATTTGGAAATTTATATTCGAAATCAAGAAGAAATTTGAATTGAAATTGGAATTCAATTTTGTTATGAGCAAGTTATATATTTTGTTTGAACATGTTATGTTCAATCAAAGAAGTAAAATAGGCAAAATAGCTAATTAAAGAATAAATGAGCGAAACTGAATTCAAACGATTCGAAACTGAATTCAAACGATTGGATTGAGTTGAATTGAATTGAAATAGGGGAACATGTGTTAGACAGTATGGGATGAAGTATATGAAGATTTTAATTTATGTGCCCGACAAAAAGGTACATGTTTAAATTCATATATGAGGTTTTATGCGCCGTATCGGCAAGCCGCTTGGCTTTTTCTTTTTCTTTTGATTAGTGAGGACCATGGGAGGCTATTTGAAATATCACAATCCTCCCGGTACAAAGGAGGTTATGGCGATTTTTTCCGGGAATTTAAGGAGTTTGAATATTTTTAAGAAAAATTTGATAGTTAGAAATCAATGTATCGATATATATAGAATTCGATAAGTAAATGAATTTAAAAATAGAATATTGTAAACAAAAAGGAAATCTATAAATTAGAAATAGAAAGCGAACCATATACATGTTTTAAAAATGAATAATTGGTTTTTATGGTGTGTTTATTTGGGGTAAGTGGTTTTGCCCATTTTGAAGTTGAGGATGTTTTCAGTCAAGGTCTGAGAGGTAATTTTACCCCCAACTTGATTGACTTCATTTTTAATTGATAAATAGCAAGATCCAGTCTCGAAGAGAAGTGTTTGAATAAAAGTTAGTTGAATAAAATATTTCGGGTTGTTGTAACAATGTTTACACAGCATTCGTTTTAATCCAAGTGATGGAATTTTGGAAACATAACCATAAATATTTCCTGAGTATAATTAGAGTAGTCGGGAAAGAGATAAGTGATTGAAATTATTTTCAATTGCAAATAGAAATATTTTCTAAATATAGAAAATAAAAGAAGTTGATATTTGGAAACGTTTTCCAAATGGCGTAAGAGGCCCATATGATTATCGAAATTATTTGGTTAACAAATATTGAAAGAGAAATAGAGAAGTGAATTAATTAATGAAGTATTGATTAACAGGCCCAGTGATTGATGGAAGTTATGGATGAATATTTGTTTGTTTTTCTTCGATAGTTAAAGAACCGACTATCGAAGTGTTTGCCAATATCGTTGTCAATATAAAGAGACTGGTTGGATTATTATCCGAGAGCCACTCTGTATTGGAAGTATCGTTGCGAATCAGATTATGTGAAGAAAATCGAAGACAGAGTGAAAAGCAAGGGCTTTTTCTATTAACAGAAATTGTGCCTTCGGTTTCGTTCAGTCCCAGAACGAACATAAATGGACGAACGTCTGACAAAGTATTTCCAATGATCGAATTTGTTGGTCTGTATAAATATGCATGGTGGCAACGGATTTATTCCCTTAGCATAATATCCAGGATATATTTGTGCAAATCAATGAGTGATTAACGGATCTGACAACGTGGCATTCAAACTGATTGTGCTATCAATGAATAGAAAGTAATCGTAGCCTCAGGCCTCAACAACCGGGAAATGACAAAAATTGGGCAGGCAGCATGGCTATGTGGTTCGCTCACATTAGGGTGTATTATCACCTATCTAGACATTCATTTAATTTGTTGTTTTATTCGATGCTGTCCCATTCGGGAGACGGTTGTTAATCCCAACCGTTGGTGATATACATTCGATACACTCAAGCGAAATGAGTGGTCAGTCATGTGTAGGCCGGGTTGCAAGATGTTCTTGTTGAACCCAGTGTATTCCTCTCTAGAGATACACTATCGGAAGGTGGTTCCATACCTTGTCATGTTGGAAATCCAATCTCCAATAAGCGCCCTGTGGTTTCTGATCTTATACAATGTATGTGGAGCGTGAGATGCAAGAGTTCCGCTAGATTGTTATTTATTTGATTTAGACACTATTATAATATCACTGGAATAAGTGTTTGGGTTATAGTAAGGTAAAAACCGTCCATGTTTATGTGTGGGCTGGTCTTACTATTATCATTTCTTTCGAAAGGATTTTTAAAGTTAAACAATTGGTTGGAGTTTACTCACACTAGTCCCATGACTGACCCAGAGTTTATTTTGTTTGTTTTCCCTAAACTCTTGGGTGCCCAAATTTGTATGGGCAGTCAAGTAGTAAGGATTTTCAGATCCACTTGGAAGAGCTGGAAGAAGGAGGCTTCACCAATTAGATATAGACTATCATATATTCCGCTATGAACCATGTTTGTATCTGGAAACAGGTGTTTATAACTGTTCCAGGAATAACTGTTGTGCTCTGATGATGGTATGTGTATAAAGTTACTGATTTGTATTTCAAAAGTTATGTTATATGATATATTTCATTCGTTCCGCTGTGAGATTTGTCTTCTTTGTTTTCTTCTATTCTAATATTTCTTTCTTTTTATTTCTCATCCTCTAACTTCTTTCTAATAATGATTCGTATTTCTGTGCAATTTGGGTTGGACGTGTGGTGTTATTAGTCCACTCAGATAGTACAGATTTGCGGGCCATTACAAGTATCACCTCCTACGGTCACACCTTGAAGCAAATATATACCATGAGTCCTAGAAACCTTCATAACTACAAGTGGTCCCTTTGAAACCCTTAAGAAATCTTTCTGGATAGTGATCTTGCAACCTAGAGAATCCAATAGCCTCAAAGATAAAAGCGACTTCCTAAGTCCCGGAACATAACGAACATTGGTGAGCGTGCGAACAACTCCATCAAACATCCTTATTTGCACGGAGCAAATACCCATCGACTTGCAAATAGAACCATTTCCCATAGCAATTGTATTTCCCTCTTTGACTTCACAAGATGAAAAACAATTTCTATTTGGCGTCATACGATACGACGCACCCGAATCGAGAACCCATTCGCTACTCGAAACACCCGATGCTACCGCCGTCAACACATTCTTATCTATCTCACCATTCCCACTCTCCACCGCTACGGATGAAGAAGCTACTTCCTTCTTATCTTTGTCCGGACATTCATTCTTCCAATGTCCCGGTTTCTTACAAATAAAGCACTTTCCATTTCTTTCTTTCGATTTACCTCTTCCACTGGGCTTTCTTGATTTAGAATGCCCCCGGTTTCCTTTCTTCACATTCTTTTCTTTGTCCACAAACAACACATGACCACTACTAGCTCTACTACCACCCTCAATCGTCTCCTTCATTTGATCTCTCGACTCCTCACTAAGAAAACCTGTCTTGACATCATTAAGAGTCAAAGTATCCCAGCCATAGATCAAACTATTTGAGAAACCCGTATAGCGATCCGGCAATAAACACAACAATATCATCGCCTTTTGCTCTTCCTCAATCTTCAAATCAATGGCCTTCATCTTCATAATCAAGTCATCAAAGGCATTCAAATATGCCTCAAACGTATTACCCTCCTTCATCTTGAAGGTGAAAAACATCCACAACAAGATCAAGCGATTAGTGAGCGACTTCTTCATATGCAATTCCTCCAACTTGTCCCAAAGGCCTTTAGCGGTAGTCTCTCCACTAATTTTGGAGATCATATTCTCTCCCATAGCAAGTTTAAAAGTAGTGTAAGCCCATTCCTCCATCTCCTCTCTCTCAACTTCCGAGATATCACTTGGCAATAAGTGAGTATCAAATACCACTCGGTGCACCCGATTCCGCCTAAGAACCGCTTTCATTTTCCATTGCCACTTCTCAAAGTCATTATCACCATTCCACTTGTCAATTACCAATTGAGAACCCGACGCTACATACGAACCTCATATATAAGGCGCCACACTATTCAGACTTCTAGCTGAAGGATTTACTAAGCTATTATCTGTTTCTGGCATTTCCACAAACACCTAACAAGCACCAATTGCTTATATACCAATTGTTGGAACCGATGTGATTAATCCGATTCAAGACCACTTGAATCAAATATCTAAATCACAAGCGCTAGCGGAAGACTAGACCGTTGTTAGACTCGCAAAAACTACCAAAACAATAACTCTAGTCACCAAACAATGATCAACCAATCACGAACAATCAAAATCTCAATCACAAGCAAGAACTAATGGCAATAGTAGCAAAAGTAAATCACACAAGGATTTATATTGGTTCCACTAACATCTTGTTAGTGTACATCCACTTTGGAGAGAGTATTTTATTACCACGATGAAAGCAATACAAGAGATTGATCCAATGATCACTATATTTCAATATAAAAATGAATTTGAGGAGAATAAAATTAAAGAATTGCAATTAGGTTATAAACCCGAATTAAACCTTGAGAACAAACCCTTGATTTTGATCAAGTTTCCAAGCTCTCCCACTAACAAACCATAAAATAGCTCATGATAGGCCAATTACCGAAATTGCCCGCATGTATTCACAAATCAGTTTGCCAAGTTTGCAGCCCAAAAGTGTAACGGCTCGCAAATCTGTACTATCTGAGTTGACTACATACACCACACGCCCAACCCGAATATCACAGAAATATGAATCAATTTTTTTAAGAAGAAAAAGGTAGAAGAAGGACAAAAATAATAACAGAGAATCTCACATCGCAGTGGAACAAAATATAATATATCTTATCCTTGAAATACAAAATTTTAACTGTGTAACAAACACTTATCAGAGTACAACACATACAACACAGCGGAAATAAAAATGCTATATATCTAACACTGAAGCCTCCTGCTCCAAGCTCCTTTACATAGATTTGTAAAAATCCTGAAATACTTGACTGCACATACAAATTTGGGCACCCAATAGGTTAGGTAAAACAAAACAAAATAAACTCTGGGTCAGTCATGGGACTGGTATGAGTAAACAATTCAAAACTGTTTGAGAAAATAAACGATATCTCATAAGACCATGCCATATAAGACGGAACGGGTTTTCCCTTATGAGAATCCAAAATACTTGATTTAACTTTCAAAATCCTTTTGAAAGAAACGATAATCTTTGTATCAAAACTCTTTTGATATTATAATAATGTCTAAATCAAATAAATAGAAATCTAGTGGAATGCTTTCATCTCACACTCCTCATACATAATATACAATCAAAACCACGAGCACTTTTGGGTAATGAATTTCCAACTATGACAAGGTATGGAACCACCTTCCGATAGTGTATCTCTAGAGGAGAATACACCGGGTTCAACAAGAACATCTTGTAACCCGTCCACACATGACCGACCACTCATTTCGCTTGAGTGTATCGAATGTATATCACCAACAGTTGGAATTAGCAATCGTTTCCCAAATGGGACAGCATCGAATAGAATAAAGAATGAATTGAATTTCTCTAGATAGGTGATAATACACCCTAATTAGGAGCTACCCACTTAGCCATGCTTCCTGCCCGATTTTTGTCATTTCCCAGTTGTTGAGACCTGAGGCTATAGTTACTTACCATTCATTTATAGCACAATCACTTTGAATGCCATATTGCCAGATCCGTTAATCATTAATTGATTTTCACGAATAAATTCTAGATATTATGCTAAGAGAATAAATTCTCCGCCACTATATATATTTATACAGACCAACATATGCGATCATTGAAAATACTTTTTCAGACACTCGTCCATACACGTTTGTTCTAGGACTGAACAAAACCGAAGGAACAATTTCCATTAACCCATCTTAGGTAGTTTCTATCTAGGATTAATAGAAAATCCCTTGCACTTTACTCCGTCTTTGATTATCTCACGTAATCTGATTCGCAATGCTACTGCCAATACGAAGCGGTTCTTGGATAATAATCCAATCGGTCTCTCCATATTGACAATGATTATTGGCGAATACTTCGATAGTCGGTTATTTAACTATCGAAGAAAAATAAACATCCACTCCTAATGTCAAACAATCTCTAGGCCTGTTAATTGACATTTCATTAATTAAATCACTTTTCTATTTTCTTATCAATATCCGTTAACCCGATATTCATCTTGGCCTCTTATGCCATTTGGAAAACATTTCCATATATCGCCTTCTTTTATTTTTTATACATAGAAAATATCTTATATTTATAATTGGAAATATTACAATTATTTATCTCTTTCACTGTGACGACCACCCATATCTCCTGCACTATACAAGAGGAATAATGCGCTAAAGGGTGTGCCAGGCAGTCGTGGACGATCGTCAGAGTAGGTAAAAGAGTAGGTAAACACAATCAGAACATGTCGTAAACTCGCAGCGCAAGGATAAAATATAATAGAACATATACAACAGGTAGTAATAGTGAAGCAGAAACACTAGACTTTCATACAACCAGAAAGTAATATCCACAACTTGGAAATAGTGTTTGTACAAAGTTGCCTTACTACATCACTCAGAAAAGAAAATAGCAGAAATCCAATTATTAGATATTAGTAAAACTGGTACGTGAGCCTCCTGCTCGCCATCGATCAGCATTGTCATCCTCACTAAAGCATTACCTGTCATATGTTACTTAGTCTGCCCATCCATAACTGGATGAACAGCCCAAGGTAATAAGAGGAAACATAAAACCTTGAGTCAGACAACAGTCTTAGTGAGCGACTAAACAGCTAACAAACTTCAACAATAAAGTGTATGAGAAGGGATAGATAAACATACTAATCTACCCACGACACCAGAGAAGAACTCAACCTTATCTTCCCTACATCGGATAGTGATAGCCTTTACTATAAACAATTCAACCATTCATCTATGGAAACCAGAACACCTATTCAATCATGGAAAACACTCATAACATCCAGTTTATACAAGTCTCACACAAACAACCCTAATCGAGTTTAACATGCCATAAGTATAGACCCCAGAGGCCTAAACCAATATCAGTTAAGCACTCAAAGAACATCTCCCTCAATTTTGGATAATCTATGTGAGATAGTACAAACAGAGCAAGCAATCATCCATGACTGACTCTGACTATCACCGCCAATCCTGCTTTGAAACCATCGTTAATCGTATGGTGACCAACCTCGCTATATGTCAAGGGCTAATGGTAAACCCTAGTTCTAGCATAAACTACATATGTCCAACCTTGACAATTAGGCCTTTTCCTAAGACCCAGGGTACTAGAAATTACGACAACAACAATCCCTCAGCCTTCTCATCTTTAGTCATCCATCTTGGCGACTTTTCATCGCTCGGGCAACCTTCTCGAGTAACCATTTTCCACCAACTCACGACCTTTGAGTTGAATCTACATTCATTGCATCTCCCCGACCAATGAACACTCCAACACTTTGAACATCCCCTTCTGGACTCTCGTCGAAGCCACCATCATCGTTGAACCAACCAACATCTTTACAAGGCTCAAAGCAATCCATAGCATTATTTTAGCACTTCCTAACTTCCCAATTGAATATGCTTTGAAGTCACACCATCACCAGACGTGTCCGAGTCACTTCTGGATGATCCAATTCTGGCCGAACCAATTCTAGCCGAGCCGATTCTGGCCAAGCCAATTCTCTAGTTAAGCTAATTCTCGCCAAGCCAATTCTGGCCGAGCCAATTTTCTGGCTGAGTCAATTCTGGCCGAGACAACTCTGGCCGATCCAACTTCTGCCCGATCCAACTATGGTTCGATCCAGCTTTGGTCCAATCCAACTTCTGAACATTGCAATTCAACTCCGTTTTCGACCAAAACATCGCCAAACGACGAATCCAATGAAACCAACTCAACCAAAATCATCAAACACAATCATAAACATATCACAACATTACTAACCACATGATTATGACAATTACCACAAAAATGATGTAAATCTCACCAAAAACCATTAAAATGAACATATGATCAAAATGAGTGATCTAACAAACATAAACATGTAAAATGACACGAAATTAACAACTAAAACTTGTTAGATTAAATCATAGCGTGACGCATATGAAAATGAACATGTAATGGTGTAAATCTATGGTAAAACATTACAATTTGATGAGAAACATGCACAAACACTCATATACTTCATTGCATTCATGTGAGAGATGCAAATCACTCACCGATTTGCTAAAACAAGCTAAAATGGTAGAAATAAGAATCCGAACAGTGGATACTTCGAACCAAATTCCTTGATCCAATGAATATGCCCTTGAAATGATGTAGATCTACCCTCGAAGGTTAAGATCTTCGATTTCCCTCCTTAGATTTGGATTTTTAATGGTGGAAAGTTGTTAGAGGTAGAACGAGATCAATGCCTTCAAATGAGAGAATGGGAAAGTAAACTTTTCCCTCCACTCTCACCCCTTATTTATAGGATTCCACTAAGGCTCCAAAACCTGAATAGCCAACTGAAAAATCTTAAAACAGCGATTTCTCCCAAACCGCTGAGACAAATCATTAATGTAACCACTCTATGTAAAGGAAATCATCAATTCCTTTCCAATCGCACATGGATCACCCTCTGATTTGACCTGAATCAAAAGTTATGCCCTATACAAGGCTGACAGGGGAAAAATGATCACAAACAAAATCTGTAAAAATTATGGACATGTCTCACATCCCCATAAGCAACATATTAAAAGATGAGAATGATCCAACCCTCAGAGAGTGAAATAAAAATATTTTACGATCCTTCGATACGTAAAATGCGGGCTGTTACATTCTCCCCCCTTAAGAATTCCGCCCCCAAAATTCCAGATAAACACAAGTAATCACAACGATTTCGCATGCCTATCATTCATGAGAAGCCAATTCTATCATCCAAACTAGCAACCATCAAGCCATGCATCTGTAGCCTTATCCTAGCACGCAGAATTCTAACAAACAACAACAAGATACAACGATATAACGAAGATACGATATCAAAGGGTCCTACAGACGTAGAGTTCTGGATGAATCGCTCTCATGCTCTCTTCCGTCTCTCCCATGTACAATTGTAACACCCCACACCCGCTAAGGTCACTCACAAAGGGAATGCCTTAGTTTTGGTGGAGTATTTTTAGTGAGTATAGAACAGAAAAATTACAACAGGACAGATATAAGTAATACTTGAAAATTTAAATCATCATTTCATTAACAAAACATGTTTGGCTACATCACAAAACCATAACAAGAGTCAAGTACATAATATCCATCCTGATAAAATAGAAGTACATAATCCCATTACATAGACAATAGCCAAAAAAATAAACTGAGCTTTACTTCTATCGTCCAAGCCCCAAAAGATAGATATAGCGGTCTGGTCCAAGCCCACTAGTGCTAAGTCCACTCTGGTAACCTGAGGGTGGGGGAAAAAGATAAACAACAACGGGGTCAGACATAAGTCTGAGTGAGTCCTATAACCCTAACAATTCAACCATTAAAGTAATTAGGGTATGATATAAACAAGATACGGTACCTCTGGGGATAATGACTACAATAGGTAGTCCACAAAACACAGGATGTACTACGATAATCGAAACGACGTATTTATCCACCCAAGGATAATTACTAGCTTACACCACCCCAGACCTACCCACCCAAGGGTAATTCCTACACTGCACCACACCAGTTCTACCCACCAAGAGTAATTCCTACTTAAAGGTTGATCCCACTTAAAGACTTAGAAAATATAACTAGTAGTTTCTGGTACTTCTAGCTGACCACGTAGGTGCCGTCTGCCCCTACCTCCACTAGGTGTACCTAGTAATCTTACCCAGTAGTTTCGTGTACCCCTACATAGGTGCCGTCTGCCCCTATCTTTACTAGGTGTACCCACTACTCCCCATCGATCGGCTCCCTAACGTAGATACCCGTGCTGGTCCCACAGTGGGGTGTATCACTCCCCTAAGGTGGCTACCCAATACTATCAACGGTGCACGGCTTTATATCTACACGATGCAACAACGGCTTATCTACCAGCCCGGGCCCACACACGCATATGAAACCCGTTGGACTTGCGTTGCCACCGCTACCCCGTTTTGGCCTCTTATAATCAAGCCCAATATGCGTGTCCCGTCACTCGACATGGGTCGAGCCCACAAAGATACGTTTGGGATATTGGTTGAAATGGGCCCCCACAAGCTACTACTTAAGCTTGTCATTTTATCTAGTGCATCCCACTTAACCCCTTTTTATAATCATGCCCCCTTACATGTTAAGGTTTGGTTAAGTCATCCAATTATATTACAATTGCCACTTAAGGCACCCACTAGATTTCCGCATGCCACCCAAGGCACTTACTTGATTCCCCCATGCCACCCAAGGCACTTACTTAACCCTTTATTCATGTTTAGTTACATGTTCCACTCTGGTTAAGTATTCTAATCGTATTTTCTATTGCCACCCAAAGCAACCCACTAGTTTTCTCATACCACCCAAGGCACCCCCACTAGTTACTACATGCCACCCAAGGCACCCACTTAACCCCTCATGTCCCACTACATGCTAATATGGTTAAGTGTTTCTTAATTAATTAAGACTGTGATCTCCCATAAAGACCTCCGACATTAGACTGGCTGTTATGACCGCCTGGTTAAGCCGGTAGAGTCCGGGCAGTCTTACGTCATAACAGAGTCTAACCTCGTGTCTTTACCTTAATCACGTATTTAATTTATGGCTAAGACCTCTCACATTGGGCTGACATTTGTAGCAACTAGTTAAGCCGGTCGGGTCCGGGCAGTTTTACACTACAAATGAGTCCAACCTCGTGTCTTAGTCGATTAATTACACCTAATTAATCACCCCCATATTAATTATCCCTAATTAATATCAAGTTTTCCATAACATGGGTAGACCTAACTCAATAGGTAAATTCCCATGGGGTAGACCTAACTCAATAGGTAAATTCCCACTTATGGTAATTTATTTTTATGGTATGCTTAATCATACCCAATCATTCACTTATTAACATATTTACCAACCCCATCGTTCCCCACGTAAATCGTTCTCATTTCATGACATAAATAAGGGGAAGATCATCACAAATATCATGGGTTTAGCATACAACTTTGTCATGGGTTAAGAGGATGTCAACTTGCATATATGAGCATATATTAACCCAACCACATTTAACCCCAAACTTGCACATTATCGTACACATGTCTTACATAACATGTTGAACTTGCATATAAGCATTCTCATAACTTGCATAACACGTTAGACATGCATTTAAGCCTACACATAACTTGCATAAGCATTCACATACTTGTATGGGCATTCATATACTTGCATAAGCATTCACATACTTGCACATCACATTAAGCTCGCATTTAAACATATACATAACATCATGCTCATAACTTGCATAATCTCATAAACTTAACTTGCATAACACTATGCACACAACTTGCATACCCTCATACACATAACTTGCATATGCACATAACTTACATAACATGTTGAGCTTGCATGTAAGCATAACTTGCATAATATGTCGAACTTACATATATGACTTGCATCTTAAAGGAGGGTAAACATGCATAGCATATAAGGGTGCCATCTTGCATATGTATATACCATATTTAAAAGGGTAAACTTGCATGTCATGATTTATGCATAATACCAAACACTTAGCATGCATAAAACCACTTACTTATCATGCATAGAATCAAATACTTATTATGCATAAAATCAAATACTTATTATGCATAAAACCAAATACTCATTATGCATAAAATCAAATACTTATTATGCATAAAATCAAATACTTATTATGCATAAACCTACCACTTAACTTGCATAAACCCAAACACTTAACATGCATAAAACCCCATACTTAGTATGCATACAATCAAATACTTATCATGCATAACGTCAAATACTTTAGCATGAATAACATCAAATACTTAACATGCATAACACCAACTACTTAGCATGC
>JASFAX010004948.1:0-37793 GCA_030737875.1 Allium sativum | reverse complement strand
AAACATGTCAAAAAGAGTGAAATTTGAACTAAAAATAACTTGTTTTTTAAATTAACCTACCTAGATGGATGAATTAATCTTTTAAACCTATTCCATTGAGTCCAGAATAGTGGTAATTAGGTGGGTACACTTTTCGTTGAGTCCAATTCGGAGTTCTGGACATTAAGATAGGCAGAAAACACTATTTTGAATCAAATTTAAATTTTTTGAAAATTCAAACGAATTCGAATTTGAAATATTTTTATATATTATTGAAGAGCAAGAAAATTTTAACAATATGGTCGAAAAATATTTTGGATAAGATATCAATAGGAGAGTCAAAATAACGTATGAATAGAGCTGAGAAAACACACTTGTGTTTTAGTTCCAGCACAGTCAGCAATCTGCGTAGTTTCTTTTATTGTAAATATACCTCCTCATGCTTATCCTTTTCCCCTCCATCCTTATTTTCATTTTCCTTCCTCCATCTTCAAATTAGGCTGGCCATGGCAGCCAACAAAAAGGAAAAAAATTAAAAGAAAAGAAAAGAGAGGAAAACAACTTCCAAACTCCGAGATCTCTCTCCTCCTTCCTCCGATTCTCCTCCTCTCCATCCTCTTAGCTCTCGGCCACCACTACCAAACACACCAGATTAGACCAGAGGTCTTTCCAGCCCCAAAAATCTCAGATCTACATATATCCGAGGCCGATCCGTTCATTTGTCCAACTCGTTTCCACTTCCGGCTGAAAATTACGCACCCTGATCTGTAAATAGCCATAACTTTCTCATACGGAGACGAAATCGCGCGTTCCTGGCGGCGTTGGAATCGTGGGAACAAGTACTTCAACTTGAGAAGGATTTGGTAGCTATAAAGTCATGGAAAATTTCAGATTTGGGAAAAAAAGATTTCGGATTTCATAAAAATCGGAGAAAAGTTGGATTTAGGAGCATCCGGCCTTGTAACGAGAGCTAGGACATCACAAGGTGAGGAAACTATACTTTAAAGAGTTTAATTAATAATTATATATCCTTTTTTATGGGTTATTTGTGAGAAATTTAAAAGTAGGAAAAGGATAACCTATATGCACATATGGTGTTTGATGAAATGCCTAAAAGAAAACTATTAAGTAAATGGTCGGGAAATGGTTACTAATGGTTTCTACGTAGATCTTAGTAAGGTTTGGGGATGAAACTCTTTAGTTTAGTTCATAAAATCTTACCTTTATGGAATATTAGGTGTATGCATGCTTTGGTCGGTTGTTGGTGCCTTGTTAGTAAAATATCTTGATGTGGTAAAGGATGATGAACCCCTAAGGTGAAGTTTGTATGAGAAATCAATCTGTTATAAAGGGATTTTAAGTTTGATTTAAAAAATGCACCCAACATGTTTGTTAAAATGTCTCAGAGAAATCTAAAGGGATGTTTTTGGTGGTTTGACCAATGGTTATGAATACCATCTGGTCTATTTTGGTTTAGTTAGGGTCCTGCGTGACCATTTGTAGTAGTACCGATGAACCCGTACAGAGGAGGTAATGTTGAATTTTTCCGGAAATTTCGAAATAAATAAATAAATATTTAAGGAAAAACAAGTTATAAGTCTCATTTATAGACTGAATTATAAAACACCTAAGTCGTAACACCATGGGTATGTGGGTCGAAATTTGATTTGATTTAGTTATGGATTACTGTAATTTGATTGCTATTTATTAGTAAACCCCTACGCAGGGTATTGAGATGATGATCCACACTAGTCCCAAGTATTCACTTAATTGTGTATGTGGTTGCTTTGTGGATGTTATAGTGTTTAGAATGATTGATTTGGTTGTTCAATGGTTATGGGTACTGTTTAGATGGTTAATTAATAAAATGGAACCCAATTTTGACACTGACATCTGATCTTAAATAACTAGCGAGTTTAGCTACAACTCGTTAGACACAGGACATCTTGTTTATATTTATTGAATGTTTGTATACACCCAAATTCTCGGATATACAGGAGTTGAATGAGTCTCATTCCAGAAATTTGGATTTTAAATGATTATTTTAATAATAAAATAATCAAGAGAAATGAAAGTATTTTGGTTGAATGAATAATTTTTTAAATAATAAATACCTATTTTAGTTGAATATGCGGAAACCACGAGTAAGTTTGTCCCGATTGTGAGATCCGGAAAGATAAACGGGGTGTTTATCAAGGTAAGGGAGGCTGCAACAAGTGCACTGAACTTACCTGGCCAACGTTTATTGATATGGGCGAGGATCGGAGTTGATTGAAAGGAAAGCCCGAATGTTCATTTAATAGTTTATTAAGCATTAAATGTAAGGAAGATATTCAATGAATCTGAATTGAAGATAAGTGAAAATTGGAGTTTTCCAATTAATTAAATTAAAATGGAGTCAGTTGGAAACCATTTTGATTAACGGTTGAGATAAGTCTCCATAGATGAAGACTTAGATATTTGAGGAATTTGAAAGGCGCTAGCCAATATTCCGCTTATAGTGTTGGTTGGATATGGAGATTAATATCAATTGTAAGCAGATATGATTTCCATGAAGATTCCATTTTAAATGGAAGTTGATTTTGGGTTCATTGTGAAAAATGCTTCAAATGACACTAGTTCTTAAACTCAGTTAACCATGAAGATATAATTTGGAATTTATAAATCTTTTAACTATGATTTAAAGGACTTTTCCAAAGTAAAGGTTTCCAATTTAATAAATTAAATTGGGATTGAGGGGAATTCGATTTATTAATAATCGAGATGATCTTCTGTGAAGGAAGACCATTACTATTTATGGAATTTAAAAGGCTTTACCATTATTCCGTTTATAGTATTAGTCTGATACGGAAATTTATATCGATTATGGATTGTTTAGATTTCCATGAAGATTCCATATGAAATGAAAAATGATGTTGGGTTTATCGTGAACAATATTTAAAACGACATTTGTTCTTAAACCCAGTTAAAGACAAGATCAATTCCCTAAGATTGTGTAGTAACCCGCATTTTAGCTGTTGAATAATTTATTTATTTAATTATTAAATATCGATTTATCGATATCAAGAACGTGAATTAAATAATATTGAATATTTAATTAATAATTATAATATAATAAAATATATTATAATGTCGAAATAATCAAAAATATTGGAAATACAAATATTCCGTGAATGGGGTCATCCCAAAGATGTAATTCCACTTAGAGTTGGATTATATTGACGAATATATTAAATCGACGACAGTTTGAACGTATAATAATAATATAATTAAAATAGAGCTTGAAACGACGCGACAGTTCGCTATTTGGCGATTCAGACTTCAACTGAATGTACATGATTCGTTTTAAGCCGGATTTCTGTGAAACAAGAAACGTGTGGAGCTGGTGGAGTATATTTTTCTAATGGAAGAGAAAAATCTGGATTTCATCGTGTAGATTTTGAGATATGTCCAAATCAAATTTTCAGAAAAGTCGCTGTGGAATTTCCTTTATAATTCGTAACGCTTTATATACGTTATAAAAGGGTTTTTCAATGTAAAACTGAATATCGAGGTAACCGGGAATCTGAAATATCAAACTGTAAATTCTGATATGATACTCTGGAGCTGTATGAATCATATGTGAAGTTATACGATAATATTTATTTATAAATATTTAATTTAATTATATTTAAATATATTTATATATTTAAATGGGTCATCCAGAGCTTTAAAAATAGCCAGTTTTGCAAACGACCTCAGAATTCGACGAAACTAATTTTGTTGGATTCGCAATGTCAAATAGTTGTTAGATTTCTAGTTCCGTGATTTTTAGAGTCACCGTGTGGTCATACGGATTTTTAGAGTGAGAAACAGTCAGTATTTTGATGGTTAAAAATACGCTGTGTGAGCATACGGAGTCGGAATTCGACGAAACCAGTTTCGTTGGGACCGTAATGTCGAACTCTAGCTACATGTCCAGTTTCGTGATTTTTTTTGATATCGTATGTAATCACGAGGATTTTTAGAAAGCAAAATGAATATATAAATGAGAATATACCGGGAATATTCCTTTTTATAAAATATCTAGATATTTATTTTTCTATAAATAACCCATCTCAAAACCCTTCTAACCTAATTCTCCTCAGAAGTCAACAAAAGAAATTTCCGCCGTGAGTTTTTACATTTCAGGAAATTACATTCGATCTTCATAAAACCAAAATAAATCATATAAATTCCTATAAATTCCCAAACTCAATATTTGGTGATCTCCTTGACCTCTTCTTCAATTCCATGTGCGCCGTGTTGAGTCCGGTTTCGATTTTCGTTGTTGGATGCTTTCGACAGAAAACTAGGGTTAAGCAAATCTCAGCATTTAGTTGTTGATCTTCGAATTCGAGTTTGTTTTCGGGTTCATTGATGTGAACCGCACTTGATTTGTATTTTTTGGAAATTGTCTGAAGGAAAAAGTGTCGATCTTCGGTTGTACAGGGAGCGTGGAGACCTGAACCACGACAGGAAGTTGGGGTTTCGAATTAAATCATGTTGGTATGGTTGTGTTGAGGAGAAGAAGAGGAAGCCAACGGTATTCATCATTTGATTTTTTGTGAAGTTGTTTGTGAGTTTGGGATAGAGAAACAAAACCGAAAAGGGGCATAGGAGGTTGTCGTGTATTTCCTGGAACCACGAAGCATTTGGGGAAGAAGGGGCGTTGGGCATCGGGTATGGGTTTGGGCCGAAGAAACAAAAATGGGTGAGGCCCATTTGAATTGGTTATTTAGTTTAATTTAAAATTTTAATAAGTATGTCAACTTGTAAATTAAATAACTTGTGCATACGTTGTCAGTTTTGCAAACGGTCAGATCCGTTGGGATCGTATGAAGAGCACTCCACAATGAAACTGATTGGAAGTCCATTGGAGCTCGTTTGAATTTATGGCGAAATGAATTGTTTGATTCAAATCAAACCGAACAGATTATCGTTTTTAACGATAACAGTCCAAAGTGAGTAAATCTAACCAACTCTGAACAGTTCATAATTTCAGGTTGTATCTTTAGAACTGTTAGAAATTGTCTAATTTACTGTGTGTTGATTGTTTGATTGAACTGCTAGTCAGTTAGTTAAATTTCTATATTGATTCTATTTAACAGAATGTATCATATGGAACTGAAAATGATGTTATCTATATTGTCTAACATCTGTGATGCAGGGAAACAGGTTGGAGGAATCCGACTGGATTCCTCAACAGTTATTTTATTGTCTTTCATATGTTTTGATATATGATGTGAATTATAACCTGTTGTTGATTTCATGTGTTTGGACGATATTCATCATCGTGATTTGATATGATTGAATACCATAACATACGGGATATTGATAAGGAGATTTTCAAAGTGATATTGAAAATAGAATATTTATAAATTGGAATATTTATAAATAAGCGATATTTATAAATGGGAATATTAATAAATAGGAGATATTCAGAAAGGAAATAATTTCAAACTATTTTCTTTTTGAATGGAAAGGCCTGTGTGGCGAGTTTGGGGATTTTTCTGATGCTCCCGATACAAAGGAGGTTATGGCGAATTTTTCAGAGGATTTAAGGAGTTAGAATATTTCAAGAATAAATTTGAAAAGGAAATATTTGTAAACCATTTACAAATAGAATTGAAAGGGAAACATTATAAAAAAGGAAATCATTTTTTAAGTGTAGAACCGTTATTTAAAATTAAATCTTATCAAATGAATAAAAACATGGTTAAAAAGGAAATCTTTATAAAGTGAATAAAGTGAATCGAATATGGTATTCGAAGTTAGTTAATCGAATATAGACATTCGAAAGGAGTTAATCGAATATGGTATTCGAAGTTAGTTAATCGAATATGGTATTTGAAAGTTAGTTAATCGAATATGTTATTCGAAAGGGGTCAGTCAAGTCGAGTTCGTCAAATAGAGTTAACCAATTAGAGTTAATCAATAGAGTTAACCAGTTAGAGTTAATCAGTTAGAGTTAACCAGTTAGAGTTAATCAGTTGGAGTTAACCAGGTAGAGTTAACCAGTTGGAGTTAATTAGTTAGAGTTAATCGATTAGAGTTAAAACGAACTAGAGTAAATCAAATATAGTTATTTGAGATAGAGTTAGTCAAACATAGTATTCAGGGTAAGTTGCCATCTTGTACGACTACTAGCGTAATTCGCAGGGCTGTAAATAGCCTACGGCAGTCGGATGTTTCCTGAGGGAGTCAGGCGTAACCATTGTGATCGTTGCGATCTAGAGTCAAGCGAATGGAGTTTAAATCGAATATTAGTTATTCGATAGGAGTTAATCGAGTTGAGAACTAAGTTAAGTTAAATAAGTTGAGTTGATCGGGTGGTTCGACCAAGTTAGTCGAGCCTAGTTAATCGAATCAAATTGGTCGAACCAAGTAAGTCGAGTTAAGTTAGTCAAGTTAGTCGAGCCTAGTTAATCAAATCGAATTGGTCGAACCAAGTAAGTCGAGTTAGTCGAGTTAAGTTCGTCGAGTTAAATAAATCGATGTTAGTTTCATCGAAAGGAGTTATCGATGTTAGTTTCATCGAAAGGAGTTATCGATGTTAGTTTCATCGAAGGGAGTTATCGATGTTAGTTTCATCGAAGTGAGATTTTCAAATATGAGATATTTGAAAAGGAAGAGTTATCGAATATTAGTTATTCGAAGAGAGATTATCGAATATCGTTTATTCGAGAAGGAGTTAATCGAATATAGGTTATTCGAAGAAGAGTTAATCAAATAGAGATTTCTCGAAGAGAGTTAATCGGCGAATTCGTTTATATCGAATTCGGGAAAGTACTTATACTTTCCAGTGTCTAAATAGAAATTTATTTATATTTAAATAAATAAGTGTTAGGTTAATTATTCACTAATAAGAATAGAAGTTATAATTTAAGTTAGATAATTCGAAAGGAGGAATTATAACGTTATCGTTATAACCAATGTTTTAAATATAGAAGTGGATTAGTAAAATTGAATCCGAGAAAGGCGTAAAGAAGTTGTTAAAGAGAAAAAGATAAACTTTGACCATTTCAAAGTTATAACGTTGTTCAGTTAAGATATGAGAGGTAATTATACCCCAACTTGAGTGACTTCCTTCTTAACTAAGAAATGGTAAGGTTTGATCGTAAAGGAGTTTTGGAAATGTTTTCCAAACGAGAATCAGAAATGTTTTCTGATAAAAGAAAATAAGAATTTAGAATATAGGGAAACAGGAGATAAGTAAATAAATGAACTAAAGAGATTAATGTTAAATGATGTTTGTTCGATATAATTTCCATCTGGGAATAATATCGTTGTTTGCACACTTGTTTTTCTTTGATGGTTAAATCACAGACTATCGAAGTTTTGACCATTTTAACGTTGTTAATATGGAGAGACCGGTTGGATTTTTTTCCAAAGAACCACTCTGTATTGGCATAAGCGTCGCGAAATCATATATGCCAAAGATAATTGAAGACGGAGTAAAATGCAAGGGCTATCCTCTTTACAGAATAGTGCCTTCGGTTTGTCCAGTCCCAGGACAACTTGTATGGATGAGGTCTGACAGAGTATATCCAATGGATCGCGTAAGTTGATCTGTTCAAACGTATTCACGTTTGGTGGCAGAGGAATTCGTTTCTCTTAGCTGTATACCCGTGTTATTTTTGGATAAGTCAATTTGTGATTTGGCGGGTATGACGATGTGACATTCTAAGTGAATGAAGATGGATGTCTGACATAGTATTTCCAGACGGTCACGTACATTGATTTCTTCAACTATACCAAGAGTGGAAGCGGAGAAGGAAACTTCTTTTAGCTGACACGTCATGTATGGTTGTAGACGTCAATTAGTGATTCTGATGGATTTGACAATGTAGCATTCGAAGTAAATCTGATGTAATGATAAAGCGTAGCTTCTAGCCTCATCAACCGGTAAATGACAGAAATCGGGCAGGCAGCATGGCTAAGTCGGTCGCACCGAAGTAGGGTGTATAATCACCTATCTAGTGAATATTCAATTGTTTCTTAAATCTATCAATGTTGTCCCATATATATATACGGGAAACGGTTGCTGATCCCAACCGTTGGTGATATACATTCGATACACTCAAGCGAAATGAGTGGTCGGTCATGTGTGGCTGAGTTACAAGATGTTCTTGTTGAACTCCAGTGTATCGTTCCTAGAGTACACTGATCGGAAGGTGGTTCCATACCTTGTCATAGTGGGAAATCCATTATCCAATACATGCTTGCGATTTTGATTGTATACTATATATGTAGAACGTGAGATGAAAGCGTTTCTGCTAGTTGATATCTATTTGTACATAGACATTATTATAATATCAAAAGGATTTTGATATAAAGATATTTTGGATTCTCATAAGGGAAAAACCCGTTCCGTTCTGCGGCGTGGTCTTATGAGATATCGTTTACTTGTTCATATACCTGTTTAAACTATTTTACTCACCCCAGTCCCATGACTGACCCGGAGTTTACTTTGTTGTTTTCCCTAAACTCTTGGGTGCCTAAATTTGTACGGGCAGTCAAGTAGTCGGAATTTACAGATATACTTGAAGAGCTGGAGCAGGAGCCTTCTGGATCATATAGCTATAGTTTATTTCCGCTGTGTTGTAAGTGCTGTACTCTGATAAGTGCTATTGTATGCATAACTGTTATATTTCAAAGTTATGTTATCTATTATATGTTATTCGTTCCGCTGTGAGGTTCGTGTTACTCTGATGTTGTGTTCTTCTTCTTCTTCTATTCTAAGTTTCTATCTTATCTATTCTCACCTTCTAATTTCTTTCATTAATTACCGGGATTTTTCGATGTTTTGGTTATCGACGTCGAGCTTACGTCGATAACCAAAGCCGCTCAAAATCCGGGTCACTACAGATTGAATAATCATTAAGTGGGGATTTTTTAGATGAATACTAAATAGAGTTTTAGTGAATCTTTAATTAGATTGAAAGGAGAATAGGGTAATTAAATTTACTGGATTCAAGAAGTGATTGAGAATGGGGTACACCATTTTTACCCCATGCGATAGTTAAATCTTTAATTAGATTTAAAACGTTGGATGGTAATTGAATTTACCAGTAACACCATGGGTTTTAGATATGGAGTACTACCAGTTTTGCTCCATGGGATGAATAGGTTGGGATTGGGATAATAAAATGAATGATTGCTTCAGTAAGGCTCATTAATCCCGACTAGTTGATAAACCTTAATTTGGTTTAGATTATAAAAAGATATTGTAAAAGCCTTTGTAATGGTTTCCAAAGAAATATTTAAACAAGAGGTTTAAATGAATTAAATCTTTGATAAGATTTATGGGAATAATTCCCAATTTAATGAATAAAAGATTTGAATGGGTAAAGGCACTGGAATAAACGTGTATTCACGTATAGAGATGACTAAATAGTCATAAAATTTGATTGGATGAGCTGAAATTGGATTTCAAATTAAGTAATCATTAACGAATGATTTTGACATATTAAAACTCATTACAGTTTTAATAAATTGATTGGGAAATTTTCCTAGATGTAATGAGGTCATGAAATCCTGTATACCAATTTTAAAGATGAGCTGATCATTTGGAAAGACTGGGTTTTGACCCATTCCGAATAATTATACGACGTGATGCTAGTGTCAAGATATCGACGACAATGGGGGAAGACCCAGATTTCTTTACATCGGATGGATGGCCAGTTGATGCCTTGGGCGACAGCCCATATGAGGTTAAACTGAAGGCATAATCTGACCGTACTTGAAGCGATTTGGTTTGCAAGGGATTGCACTCCCAGGCGCGGACGTGGAATCAAGTGCCTTAGGTTTCGTTCCGATTCCCGGAATGGACTTGTTGATGGATTTCATGTCTGACACTGTATTTTAAAAAATACAGACTGACATTAACTTAACATACTTCTGTTTGGTGGCGGAGAATTTATTCTCTTGTTTAACACCCTTCTTTGAGATGTACAAGCTCAAAGGTTGTATGTTGGTGAATAGTAGTTTTTGTTTTAAGGAACGACAGTGTGGCATGGTAAGTGTAAATGATCAAGGCTTTTGTTGAAAAGCAGGGCCTTGTGGTTGAAGACCAAAGCATGGCTTAAATGTGTAGCTTTGTGTATGACGTGACTTTGTGGGCCTCTCAACCCGGGATGAGCCGAAACAGGATTATAGACTGCAGGGGTAGGGACTTAACGTTCCATCTAGCAAAAGATAACGCCATGGTATGGAGCCCAAGCATTTACTTATGTGGTTTGTTGGATGAGGCCCCTCGGACTAAGTCAATATACCTAGATGATAGTCTACACACAGACTGAGGGACGTTATGTTCAGGCTGTTATTTAAATCCACGAAGTAGGGTGGACCGAGCCTGCCACTCTAGAGGAGCCAAACGAGATCCTGGAACTTAGCTGGAGGTTCCGAATCGGATTGGGAAGATCCTTAGCCCAGACTCATTGATGGAAATCCAACTTTCAATATGAAACCTTTACGATTGTTAAATTGTATACCTATGTAGCCAACATAGTGGGATGGGGCACTATGCAAGCTAAGATTCATAAGTTTATTTTCGAAAGGATTTTTCTCACCCAAGTTATTACAATAATATCAAATGATTTGGTTTTAAACTATATCAATCATATTTTGCGATTATAAGGCAAACCCCTATCCTCTGGTGTGCGCTTGCATTGTGTGGTGGGATCTGGGGCTTATAATAGTTCATTTTTCTAAAGTCATGTTTTCAAAACCTGGTTTATGTTTGCTATGTTTGATTCTGGTTGCTATGGTTGTGCACTATCCTTGGGAGGAAATCGTTTCTGCGACATGCAGCATGGTCCTGAGGTATCTTATTCAAATTAAGGCTAAGTATCAGATTAGTGATAAAAGTTTTCTCACACCAGTCCCATGACTGACTCGTAGTTTGTTTTTCCCTTGCAAACTGTGGGTGCCCACAATTTCCACACGAGCAGTCTATTTGTTTGTTTTTCAATCATCGAGATTGGGATCAAGCTTGAAGACTTGGAGTTCCAGAGAGAGCTGGAGTTTCATTTGAAGGACGTACATATTCTACTATCGGTATATTATGGAGTAATGGTATGAAAAATCAGATTTGTATTCAAAAATGTTTCCGCTGCAATGATATATTCTTATTATACTTTATATGTTCTGCTGTAAGTTTTGTATTCCGCTGTGTTTGCTCTGATAAACCCTAACGAATCGTACTTTTGCTTGCCTTGAATCGACGCGGGTGCGGTTTTTGGTCGGTTTGAAATGAGTGAAAGTGTGGGTCGTTACACAAAGTCTTGTGGGTTGATCAAAGCATGACTTTAATATAGCATAGCTTTGTGTATAGTGTTAATTCGCGAGCCTCACACCCCAGTGTGAACCAGAAACGGGAGAGGACTTAGAGCAGGGCATGTGTTTCCTTCTAGCTAGGAGTGGTGTCATGGTATGGAGCCCAGACATTTTACTTATGTGGATGATGGATAGTGAGGCGCCTTGGTTATATCGGTCACTACGGGGCCGACGGATGGTTTAGTCGACATACTGACTAGTTTTACGCCCCATAGGACGGGGAAACATATTGTTTAGGCAATTTAAACCATGTCGTGTGGACCGGCACTGGCGATCCAAGGGCCCACTTGAGTCTGGGTCCTGAGGCTCGGGCTAGAGAGTCTCGAAGCAGTAAGGACGATCCCTTGCCTTTGTTCACAAACGGAGATTCAATTTCCAATACGTGACATTTCGGTTTCGATTGTAGAGCCTAGTATGGCGACATAGAGGGATGGGGCACTATGCCGTATATGATTGATACATTTATATTTGAAGTTGTTTTTATACACTTTACACTTATAATAGTATCAAAATGCTTTGTTTTAAAACATACCAAGCATGCTTGGCTATTATAAGGTAAAACTCTATCTTTCGACTTACGTTGCATTGTGTGATGGGACCTGAGTCTTATATTAGCTTCACTTATCCAAAAAGCATTGCGCTGATTGTTTTATGCACTGGTATTCTCGGGAGGAACCCGTTCTGTGTTATATGGCATGGTCCCTTAATTTACTTTATTTAAAGTAAAGATTTAATAACCGTTTTAAGTTCTCACACAAGTCACATGAATGACCTGGAGTTTATTGTTTGAACCTAAACTCTAGGTGCCCCTATTTTCCATAGGGCAGCTAGTAGTTTCGGTTTTGCAGATATTATATTCACAAGATCCCGGTTTATAGCTGAAGCGATACTTGGAAAGCTCTGTATCCGTGTATTTCTTTCAGTTGGTTTTTGTATTATTTTCCACTGCATTGTAATTTGTAAATCTCTGATATTTATCAGATGTAAATTATTTGTTCATACTCTGTTATATTCTTGTACTCTGATGTAAATGGTTGTAATAAGCAATGAAATGATCTGTTGTTTGTATTCTGATTTGTCGTGTTCTCAACTCAATCCGGGCTTTCCTTTATGGGGAAGTTTGGGTCACTTCACTTTTATTAAAGTTCGAGTTTTCTTATGATCACGACTTAAATTATTTATAACAAAATTTAAATTTTGGAAATATGATTCTCGTGTTTAAAGTAACTTTTGAAATTAGAAATATATATTTTATCAATAATCCAAAGCTGTTATATTTCTCAAGACATTTAAAAATTTTCTTTTATAGTTAATTATGTTGAGGTCATATAAATTTAATTGTAGGTTATTGATTTGTTGTTTAATGTTTGAAAATACTTGGTAACTCGAAGTTTAACAAGTTTACTGTCGTTCTTATAGACGTTAGACATACGTTGGCTAGGCGCACGACTAAAATCTGTAAGTACTAAATATACTTGTTTCAGTTCCCAGTGAAAATACTTAAAACATGTAAAATAGATATGGAAAATACGTTCCCCCATGGATCATGATTACTCGGCGATTACGCTACTGTCCCAGTAGAATCGCTTATAACCATAGGTGTCACACCCATCGAATTTTGCCACGGTTGTTGCCATAGATCGCAGTTACACAGCGGTTACGCCACTATCCCAGTGGAATCGCTTGTAAATGTAGGCATCGCGCCTCTATCGAATTTCGCTATGGCGTCTAGATTGCAGTTACGCTGCGATTGCGCCACTATCCCAGTGGAATCGCTTGTAATAGTAGGCTTCGCGCCCCTCGAATTACGCTAGAACAGATAAGTAATAATAATCAATGTGATCCCACTAAGTAAGATTCCAATATCAATGGATATTCCAATCAACTAAGTACCAATGTAGCTACGATTTTTAATTTTCAAATTTCAATGGAAGACACTTCCCATATCTTCATTTGGAAAACATACATACTAAATATATATAGTACTTCCTTTCACGTTTCTCATATATCGCACTTACACATGTATCAATTTACATAAGATTTTTTGTTCAAATCATGTTTTCCAACATATCATTCTCATATAAATTCTATTATATAAGAATATTATTTCAATTAATTATCTTCCAAGTCAGTGGTTTTTGAATTAATCTCATACTTATATAAGTCATATAAGTTTCAAACATTTCAGATCACAATATTCATAAGTCGATAAATCTTCAAAATTTTCATTTCAATGTCTGTTTAGTTTTGATTTCGCAACTGATTTGAATATTCAATATCATTTCAAATCTAGTTCATACAGACAATCAATTCATTATTAAAACTTCACTTTCGATTTGGATTACATATCACAAATATCGCTATTCAATTGAATATTTACGTTCAATCATTTCAGATTAAATTGCTCGGATCGGAATTACATATTTCTATTTCAAAATAATTAAGTACAAAATAGTTTAAATAAAATAAAAGGCTTGAAATAAAATAGGTTTGTTTAAAATAAACAAGTTTATATTTATATATATTTCTGTTGAATTAGTAGTTGTCCATTCGATGTGAAGATCGCCGGTCTTCAAACACCGTCTTCAGTATCTTCGATTTAAATCGTCGTATAATTATTTGAAATGAGAGTGAACTCGATCTTTTCAAATAATTCTTGAATATATATAATTTAAATCATTTCACATCTTTAATATTATTTTATAACGATTTATCGCTATTTTGATTTATATAAAAATAGTCCAATTTAATTCAACGGCGCTTCGGGTCAATGTGCGGCACTGGCGCTGTTTTTACCCAAATTTGATTTACACATTTCTCGAAATTTAACTGTTGGATTTTAACAATATTTTTATCGTTGGAAAGATCTTCCCAAAGCGGACCTAAAGGTTCCTGTTGTGGGAAAATCCAAGGTCGGATAATTCGGTATAATTATTTAAAGTTATAATTCCGAAATGCAAACTACCGTGCGCGATTCGTTTAATTTTAATTTATATTTATTTATATAAAAATATATATATGTATAAATCATTTGACGATTCCACTAACATGTTTAACATACCAAATAAAAGAATGTTTTATTTTGCATAACCATTTAAATATTTCTAATGATAAATAAAAATAGATATTGTATTTCCTATATTTTCTAATAGCAAATAAAAAGAGATTTTTGCTTGCATACATTTCCAATGTTTCTAATGTCAAATAAAAGGAGAAGTTTTATTTGCATAACATAACTACAAGTTTCTAATGTCAAATAAAAAAAATGTATTTTATTTTCATAACTTCTCTACATGTTTCTAATATCAAATAAAAATGTATTTTATTTACATAACTTTTATACATGTTTCTAATGTCAAATAAATATGTATTTTATTTGCATAATTTCTCTACATGTTTCCAATGTCAGATAAATATGTATTTTATTTGCATAACTTTTCTGCATGTTTCTAATGTCAAATAAATATGTATTTTATTTACATACATGTTTTATTCTTCTAATGACAAAATAAAAAGACAATTTTGTCTACATATAGTTTTCTAATTCTAATGACAAAATAAAAAGATAACCTTGTCTAAATACATATTTTCTAATTCTAATGACAAAATAAAAAGACAATTTTGTCATATGTACCTGTTTTATAATTCTAGTGACAAAATAAAAATATAATATTGTCTACATACATATTTTCTAATTCTAATGACAAAAAAAAGACAAATTTGTCAAATGTACATGTTTTATAATTGCAGTGACAAAATAAAAAGATGATTTTGTCATGTGTACAAGTTTATAATTCTAGTGACAAAATAAAAAGTTGATTTTATTTACAGGGCATGTTTCCAATGTTCTAATGACAAAATAAAAAGAAAATGTTTTATTTCCTAAACAATTTTATAAAATAAAAGGAATCTTCTTATTTGTATAACAACTTCCACATCTAACATGAAAAGTAAAAAAAAAACAATTTTTATTTGTATATAAATTTCAATATCTAACATGACAAATAAAAATGAACATTTTTATGTGTATGCAATTTCAATATTTAACATGACAAATAAAAATAATATGAATATTTTATTATGTATACAATTCCAACATTAACATGACAAATAAACATGATATTTTTATTTGTGTACAAAACTATTTTTAATATAACAAATAAAAATGATATTTCTATTTGTATGCAAATCTATTTTAACATAACAAATAAAAATGATATTTCTGTTTTGTTGACAATTCTATTTCAACAAACAAATAAAAATGACACTTTTATTTTGTTGACAATTCTATTTCAACAAAAATAAAATAAAAATGATACTTTTATTTTGTTGATAATCTATTTCAACAAAACAAATAAAAATGATACTTCTATTTTGTTGACAATTCTGTTTCAACAAACAAATAAAAATGTTACTTTTATTTTTTTGACAATTCTATTTCGACAAAACAAATAAAAATGATACTTATATTTTGTTGACAATTCTATTTTGACAAAACAAATAAAAATGATACTTTTATTTTGTTGACAATTCTGTTTCAACATACAAATAAAAATGATACTTTTATTTTGTTGACAATTCTATTTCGACAAAACAAATAAAAATGATATTTTTATTTTGTTGACAATTCTATTTCAACAAAACAAATAAAAATGATACTTCTATTTTGTTGACAATTCTATTTCAACAAAACAAATAAAAATGATACTTTTATTTTGTTGACAATTCTATCTCAACAAGACAAATAAAAATAATACTTTTATTGTGTTGACAATTCTATTTCAACAAAACGAATAAAAATGATACTTTTATTTTGTTGACAATTCTTACATTAACATGATACATAAAAATGATATTTTTAATTTGTTCACAAATCGATTTTTAACATAACAAATAAGAATAATATTTTTTTATTTGTATACAAATTCTTACATTAACATGACAAATAAAAATGATATTTTATTTCTTTACAAATCTCAATAATTCCATTGTATACAATTTAATCAAAAAAGATCACACCAAACAGCATCAATCAATCAAAATCAAATCGCGTATAACAACAATCTGAATTTAACAGCGTATTTGTAAAAATTTCTAAACACGATCATAATTAATTAATTTTAATTATTTAAAAAGAAAACTCATAGTGATTCTAAATTCTGTACAATTCAGAATTGAATTTACCCCAAATTCTGATTTGCTCCAAATTTGTTGTAGTCTGTTCTGAAATGTAGATCTCGAATTTACGGTCCCAACGGTTCTAAAATCGTCCAATTCTGTATTCGTATGAATAAGATATGAATTTATTTGTGTAAATAATATTTTTAATTAATTAAATAAACAATTTAATTAGAATTTACCTTCTTCTTCTACAATCAGAACCAAGGCCGACGTGTTTTCAAAATTGTTCAATCCTAGGTCAAAGATTTTCGATCAAACCACTCTGCTTCACGACGATCAGACACCACCACGTCAAAGAGGAGAGGGCGGCGCCCAATGGGGGGCCAAGCTGATCAACTTGATCAGCCCAAGGGGGGTAGGGGCGGCTCTAACGTGCGGGGTTCGGGGCTCTGATTGGATTAAACTATGCAGTTTCAGGTGGTGTAATTCATACGGATTTGAAGAGGAGGAGGAGCACTACAACAATGTCAAAAGGAGGAGGGGATTTTATAGAGAGGATCGAGAGAAATTAATGGTAAAAGGGTTGAGCATTTCTGGCCATTAACGAAGACGGGCGGTGACTACTGTAGAATTAGGGTTAGGTTAATCTCCTATTTATAATAAATTATTATTAAATCCCTTAATTTTTTAGATAAAACCTGTTAACTCTTAATAGCTCCAAATTCAGCCCAACGAGTGTTGCCTTTAGCCAAATACCCTCATTTTAGACACAATGGACTAGGTCCCGTCAGCCCATTTGATCGTCTTAGCCCACTTTTCTTTAAATTAAAATATAAATCATTTAATCATTTAATTTGGTCGTATATTTAAATTTACCGGGGCCACATACGGACTCCAAAAATTCCCAAAAAATAAATCCTGCGATGCTTTAACGTTACGGTCCTAACAAAATTAATTTCGTCGAATTTGGAGACCGTTTGAAAATTGGTCTTTTTAACGGTCGATCAAATTCAACAGAAATTATCGAACATGGTTTAATTTACCACGCTCACATATTAATTCCAAAAATTATGGAAAATTAAACTTAGCAATAATTTGACATTCCGGATCCAACAAAAATGGTTTTGTCGATAGCGGAGGTCATTTATAAAATGGCTATTCTTAATAGCTTTAATATTATTTAAAAATGAAAATTTTAAATTCTGGCACATTTCCTAACAAAATTTATTAAAATAAAATTTTTAAATTGGTTCTGATTTTCCGGGTTGTTGCAATCTCGACCACTTAAAATCTTTTCGTCCTCGAAAAGGAACTGAGCTGAAAGTTGTTTAGTTAACCAACTCAACTTTCATTCTTTTATTGGTTTCAATAAATTTTATTAGTTGAACTAATAATCACACAACACAACCATCAATTAATTAGTTGTTTAGCTTTTCAAATATATATAATTTTTATATGTTAAAAAACATATTTTCTAATATTAATAATCACAAATACGTTAATTATAAACTTGCCACTCTCAACTCATTCTAGGACATTTCTAACCCTATCTCTAACAAGTTTTCTCATTCTAGGATTGTAATGACCCGGATTCTTATGGGTTAATTTTAAATGTTTAATATAGATTTAAATATTGGGTGGATAATATAAATGAATTTTTATATTTATGTTATCGATTTAAATATCGATTTCGATTTAATATCGTATATATTAAATTATCAAAATAAGGAATCAGCGAATAACTGAATTCGAAGTTAAAACTGATTTGAAAACAGTTCAGACTTCTGTTTGAATTCGAATAATAATATTAATTTATTATCACAGAATTTATTGTTTTAAAATTTAATTTACTGATTTAAAATAATATCTTCTTCAGACGATAAAATTGGACTTCGTGACCAATCCCAGTGTATCAGGAATAGTGGTTTTACCCTAGAACGGATAGTTGTTGGGTTCAGAAAGGAGTTCAGAATCAGGGTGTATTTTAATTAAAGGATACGGGTTTTAAACAAATTTAAAATAAAATATACCCTTGTTTTTTGGACTTAAACCAAAAACGTTGAGTTCTTTAACTCCACAAAATCAATGACCATGCAGTTCAATTATAAACCGCACCCTTCTCTTTAAATCCACGCATCATCTCCTCTCTGTTTCATTTTCGTTCCTAAGGAAAAATAATAGGATAAAATGGTATACTCTTGTTCATAGCCAGTAACAAATCAAAGTCGCTTATTTTTCCTTTCCCCAAATATCAAAATCGAAGCCAACCTGAAGCCTTCCCCTTCATTATCCATATCCATTTCAAAATCGTTATCCTCAAAGAAAAATCAAGGCTACTGTTCTTTAATAATTTCGATAATCTATAAAATGAAACACGAGTTCATTTCTGAAATCGAATTCGTTCAATTCTATATCATTCGCTTCAGATAGAGAGAAGGACGCAAGGCTCGAGTTGTTCCCAGGGCACGATTGTTTCGAACGCAACCAAGAGCTGTCGTTGCCACTAATTCAAGGAAAACATAAAAGAACGTGAGTTCGGTGTGGTGTTTATGGAAGAAGCACGTGATTTGTCAGTGGGGTTAGAGGGCTTCGTTCGAACGGGATTTGATGGAGCGCAACCGATTTCTGGGCAAGGCTTCGAATCAGAAAGCTTTTAGGGTTTGTCGAGGTGATGATGTTGATATTGGAGATTTCGTTGGCTCGATGAAGATGCAGTTAGGTTCCTGGCACTGTGTTCTTGCGTATGAGGCAAGAAAAGGTCGTGATCCCTGAAGAAGGCTTAGAGTTGCTTAATAGGTTCGGGTTTAGGAAATCAAACTAACAGAAGGTGTTTTTTTAATTTTATTAGTCAAAACTACCACTCAGTATACTGTTGGGAAAGAAATGATGTTTCCTGTTAATCTGGATAGAAACTGAAAGGAAAATGTGAGTTAGTAAATTAGTATAAATTAGATTAGTGAAACATTTAAACTTAAAAAAGACATCAGCCGTTCAAAACCAGGAAGTTAGGGAGGAAAGGTTAGTGTTAATATAGTTTGGAATTTATTTATTTATTTTAGAAGTAGTTAGCTTATAAATTATAACATTTCATATTAGGTTCGATGGATCTCTGTTTGTTTCATTGGAAAACATATCAGCATAGGCTTCATGATGGATTTGGATTTGAACTAGTTTGGAGCCAGCTGCAATTTTCGATTAACCGAAAAATCAAACGTTATTTCAACAAATAAAAATCACGGCGAGTAAATATCACTCACCTGTTATTTAGAATTATTTTTATTCGTTAAAAATAATTGTTGTTGCTTGTTTTGAATGCTATCTAGTTGATTTAAATATATTAGTTATTTAGGGTTGACTATTATATATATATATATATATATATATATATTGGGTTGATGATAGGTTGGATTCCCGCAGTCTCATTAGCGGATGCCGGTAGTTTCATAGCGGATGATTTCCCTATGCGCCCCACAAATATATTAGTGGATGACCTTCATACCGCGATATCCTGCCTCGAAGCAGGATGGGTATAACTATGTTGACTAATATATTTGGATGCAGGGAAACAGGTTGGAGGGATCCAACTGGGTCCCTCAAAAATATATTATCTGTTTGTTGTTTGTTTGACTTCATATATATTCATATATGATGTGTTAAAAATCAAATGATTGAAAATTGGTTGATTTGATTGTTTAAAATATCACTGGACCTAAGTGATAATTTATAAAAAATATCCTGAAAGGGATATTTGAGATTTAAAAGGGAAATTCTATTTTTCTAAAATAGAATTTGAATTTTTAAATAGATTTGAATTATAAACTTGTTTTGAAAAATAAAACAAGTAGTTCGTTTATAAACGAAGTTTATAAATAGTTCTTTTATAAACGAAGTTTATAAATAGTTCTTTTATATACGAAGTTTATAAATGAAGCGAAAAGAATTATCATTGGATAATTCAGAAATAAAAATACAAGTGTGAAATTGAAAAGGAAAATCTATTTTCCAAAAGTAGAAATATCGATTTCAAAAGGAATTGAAATCGAGACTTATTTAAAGAATGAATAAATGAAGTTTGAAAATGGAATTTGAATATAGAATTTCAAATGGAATTTAAACTATGGAGTTTGAATGTAGAAATTCAAAAGAAAATTCAAATATAGAATCTGAATATAGAAAATATAAAGGAAATTCAAATGTAGAATTTGAATATCGAAATGAAATGGAATTTGAATATAGAATTCAAATAGTTTAAATATGGAATTTGAATATAAAATTCAAATAGTTTGAAAGTAGATTTGAATATAGAAATTCAAATTGAGATTGAAAATGAAATTTGAATATAAAGAAAATTCAAACAGAATTTGAATATAGAAAATATAAAAGAATTCAAATATAGGATTTGAATATAGAAAGTGAAATGAAATTGAATATAGAAAGTGAAAATGGAGTTTGAATCAATAGAATTCAAATAGAGTTGAAATTGGAATTTGAATAAAGAAAGTTGAAATAGAATTTGAATAATAGAAGTGATATAAAATTTGAATAGAATTTGATAAATAGAATTAGTTTTGGTTTATAACTAAGTTAAAACATATTTGAACATGTCATGTTCGAATGTAAAAGTGAAATAGACTAAAGAGTTAATTAACAAATTTAGTAACAATTGAGCCAAACGATCGGGTATAGTTGAAATAAATTGGGCAGGTATATATATACAGGAGAAATGTTGGAATAAAGTGTTAGAAGGTATATAAATAGATTGCTCGACAAAAGGGTATGTATTTACTTCGTGTATGAGATTTTATGCACCGTATCGGCTAGCCGATTGGCTTTTTCTTTTTCTTTTGGATTGGTGAGGGCCATGGGAGGCTATTTGAAATATCCCGATGCTCCCGGTACAAAGAAGGTTGTGACGGCCCGTCTCGCACCAGCCTGCATTTCCTCCGAAAGTGCGCTGTACACATGTCCCGACTAGCACGGAACGGTCGCCAAAGAAAGGAAAGAAGGGAATGAACTAATCAAGGAACCTGTAGAATGTCTCACAGCGCATGGAATAAAATATAATAATAACATACTTGACATAAAACAGGTGAGACAGTGCATAAGCTGATAACTAACAATCAATGTCAACATCAGAGCAGCGGAAATCCAAATACAGCTTATTACAACTTTCCAAATTTACTGTCTCTAATCAAAAGAAAACTAAAGTAGAAGATACACCACCAATGCCCAAGCAGTGATCTTCAACAATACAGGGAGAATACTATATATATTACGTGGAAGCCTCCTGCTCGTCTCCGGATCATCTACCCGTGCATCACCAGCTAACCTTTCTCTAGTCTGCTCGTGTGAGCACCCAGAGTAATAAGAAGAGACATAAAACACTGGGTCAGACATAAAGCCTGGCATGAGCGATAAGCATCTAAACAGAGTGATAACAGGTATACTAAACCATACCTGAACCTGGACCTGCAACCGAAGAGTTAGTACCACATACAGTACAATACTCTAAGGTGCCATAATAAATAGTGTAAGAATACGGGGGTGGGGTGTGTATGTCACAATGATAGCAAACAAATCATCCATAGCAACCATCCTCACATATCTCACTCAGTGCGTAAAGCGTACGACATCTACCACTTTGGAACACTAGACAAACTAAGGTAACGACGAATCCCGACTTGTAGAAACCCTGCTGTGACCAAGCCAAACACTTGGAGTCATGACCAAACATTTCAATGACCCACTTCATTGGTCGTAGCCCTTGGTTCTACCGATGCCATAATGGCCCTGAATCCGCCTTCGTACCTCCTACCATAGTGGTCCAAAGCTATAGACGTCGATAACTCCTTGGCACGCGTCCCACAGCAAAGCCCAACCATGAAGCGAACTCATTGATTCCCATCTAAATCTTGAGCTCTAACTTCTCATCTGGACTTCCTTTGCATCTCGGGTTTTGATCGAATTGGAGTGGGTCTTCAGAAAAGTTGACGTGCAGTAACAGTCCTAGAACTCGGTTCGGTTCGGTAGCGTCGGTTCGGGTCGGTCCTCCATCCATGTCATCTTCCATTCGATTCGGATCGGGTGCTTCACTCCGGGTCGGGTCGGTGTCCTCCTCCGGGTCGGGTCGGGGTGTTGTCCTCCTCCAGCTCATGCTCCTTCTCCAATCAGCTCCCTCGTTTCCATCTACTCCGATCCGATCACTTCGCCTTACTCTAGTCGTAGCCTTCCATTCTTGAGCCGATCCGATCTGACTTCCATTACCCTTCCGATCCGATCCCCTTGTCCACTCCAACTCTAAGGAAACGGCCTTCCTTTTTGCCAAGTCTTCTATGTGCCAAACTCCGGTTCGGGTCGGGTTTCTTGCCCAGTTCACATATCCGATCCGAGCCCCCATCCGATCCGATCCGAAGCCCTGCACAACTTTCTGCAACTTTTTCCAGCAACTTGTTTACGCCATTCGACGACGTTTTTGACAAATCTAACTATTCTAATCAATCATAAAACATACCATAGAGTCATAGCAACATAGCAAACTAACCACAAACACCAAAACAATGAATTCATATGTCAAAATGGATCAAATGTGCCCAAAACCCCTTATTTTCCCTTAAGCATGTTAAGTAAAACTAATCATAGGGTTAACAAAACTTAATCAAATCGAACCAAATTTCTAACAGAGGCATAAAATGTTATTTACGAATTTCTAAACATTTTTCCAGAATTTATTAGTGTATAAATTCGCTAATCCTCACTAATTACCCTTAATTAACCGTAATTAGTGTCAAAATGATGCTATCACTCACCTTGGCCACAACTAAAACCCCAAAACTGAAATATTCTCTGATTTGATGCTGTTCCCAATCTTATACAGCAGCTCCAACTTTGCTTTGGTGCTTTTTCTTCTTAATTTGATGTTTGCTAAGCTTAATCTTCAATTAGAAGGTGATTTTTGGGTGTTTTAGAGAGATTTAGAGAGTGGAGGCCATGGCTAGGTCAAGAGGAATGAAAGTGGCGGCTCAAAACAGAAATGAAAGTGATAACCTAACCCTAATCAGCACCTATATTCCCCTAAACCCGAAATTCCCCTTGGGCCTAGCTGCTAATCACCCGTTTAAGCCCAATTAAGCTGTTTTTCACCATCTGAAACTTGTTTCAGCCATATCACCCAAACGGTGAGTCCGTTTGGCTAATGTGACCACTCTACGGAAAGAGAAACCATCACCCGGAGCCAATGGAAGTGGTTTCAAGTCAAAATTCCTTTCCAGTCAAAAGTTATGGCCAAAACAGTGATAACTAGGGATAAAATGGTCATTTAAAAATCGGGAAAAATCATGAACATGGGAAATGACCCCAATAGTCGTCTCCCAAAGTTACATGACCATACGACTTCGTATGTGACATAAATAAATATTCTACGATCCTATGATGCGTAGAATGCGGGTCGTTACACTCTCCCCCCCTTAAGAAATTTCGTCCCCGAAATTCCTTAACCCAAAACATACAAAAGATTCCGCATGCCTAACAGCCATATACAACAATCAAACATGCAAAACAAACAAACAAGCCTACCCTAGCATGCAGAAAACTGAATCTAAGTCAAAATCTTACCAGGCAAAGAGTTCCGGATAAGTCTTCCTAATGTTCTCCTCTGTCTCCCAAGTACAATCATTCTCGTCCTCGCCCCACTGAACCTTGACTAGCTTCACCGCCTTCCTTCGAAGTTGCTTCATGTCGTGCTCGACAATACGGGCCGGCTTGCGGTTCCCAACCGCCTCGGGTTCTACTTCGAAGTCCTCTAACTGATCAGGTGAAATAGTCATATCTGAGTCGTGAACGAACTTCCTTAGTTGGGAAACATGAAATACGTTATGAACTCCCGCCATCTTCTCTGGTAAGTCAATTCTATATGCCAAATTCCCGACTAGTTCAAGAACAGGGAATGGGCCAACAAACCTTGGTGCCAACTTGCCTCTCCTGCCAAATCGTATTACGCTCTTCAACGGAGAAATCTTGACAAACACCAAGTCGCCAACGGAGAATTTTAAGTCTCTTCTCCTCTTATCAGCATAACTCTTCTACCTATCTTGGGCAGCCTTCATTCGTTGTTGAATGGTCTTAATTTTATCTGAAGTTTCCCTCACCACATCTGGTCCAAGCATAAACTTCTCGCTAGTCTCTATCCAACATGATGGTGAGTTACACGGTCTTCCGTACAAAGCTTTAAACGGAGCCATACCGATACTGGATTGGTAGCTATTACTATATGCAAACTCTACTAGATGCAAATGGTCATCCCATGATCCACCAAAATCCAATATACATGCTCTCAAGAGATCTTCCAAAATACGGTTCACCCTCTCCGTCTGACCGTCGGTCTGAGGATGATATGCGGTACTGAGATGTAACTCTGACCCTAGAGCCTCTTGTAAGCTCTTCCAAAACCCACTAGTGAACAACGGGTCTCGGTCACTCACAATGCTTTTAGGTATTCCATGAAATCTCACTACCCACTTCATATACAATTCTGCTAACTTAGCTGCCGTTCTGGTCGATTTGACTGGTATAAACCTTGCACTTTTAGTCAGTCGATCTACAATTACCCAAATGCTGTCATATCCCGATCTAGTCCTTGGTAAACCATCGATGAAATCCATCGAGACTTGCTCCCATTTCCATTCGGGAATTTCTAAGGGCTGTAACAATCCACTAGGCTTCTTTTGCTCGGCTTTAACTAACTGGCAATTCATGCATTTGGATATAAACTTCCCAACGTCTCTTTTCATTCCTTCCCAGTAGTAGGTCTGCTTCATATCTCGATACATCTTATTACCACCGGGGTGTATGGTCAGCCTTGAGTGATGACATTCTCTAAGCACTTCATTCCTCAGTCCATTGACATTGGGTACAACAAGATTTCCATTCCTTCTAAGCCATCTATCTCGATCAAGCCCATACTTGTTCATCTCCTCATCGATACCCATCTCTAACTTGGAGATGATCTCCAATAGGTTAGGGTCGTCCCTCTGACTAGAGCCGATCCGTTCAATCAAAGTGGGTCTGATCGTCAAACTTGCTAACATTCCTGGATCCAATTCGCACTTTGGTCTGAAATCAAACCCCGCGATAAACTCCAGTTGCTTCCATTCAAGGAACATAGCCCCTAAACTGGCATGTCTTCTACTCAATGCATCAGCCACCGCATTGCCCTTTCCTGGTGTGTATGCGATGTCAAAATCATAGGAAGCTAAGAACTCTAACCATCTCTGCTGACGGAGATTCAGATCTTTCTGAGAGAAGATATACTTTAACGACTTATGATCTGTAAACAGCTCAAATCTTTCTCCCAAGAGATAGTGTCTCCACATCTTTAACGCGAACACGATTGCTGCCAACTCTAAATCATGGGTAGGGTATCTTCTCTCGTGCGGTTTCAATTGCCGACTTGCGTAAGCTACAACCCTACCGCCTTGCATCAATACAACACCCAGTCCGGTACCACAGGCATCCGTGTATACCGTCATCTCTTCATCCCCCTTAGGAATGACTAACACTGGTGCGCTTGTCAACTTGCCCTTTAGACTTTTGAATGCATTCTCGCACCTTTCATCCCAGACAAAAGCTTGATTCTTCTTGGTCAACTGGGTCAATGGTGTCGCTATCTTGGAGAAACTTTGGATAAACTTACGATAATATCCCGCTAACCCCAAGAAACTTCTTACATCTGTTGCATTCTTGGGCGTAGGCCAATCCTGTACCGTAGCCACCTTCGCCGGGTCCACGGCAATCCCATTTTCTGATACAACATGGCCCAAGAACCTCACTTCCCTCTTCCAGAAGTGACACTTAGAAAACTTTGCTTTCAATTGGTGTTTTCTTAACACCTCCATCACTACTCTTAAATGTTCCTTGTGTTCTTCCTCTGTCCTCGAATAGACCAAAATATCATCAACGAACACAAGGACAAACTTATTCAACTGATCTCTGAATACCCTATTCATAAGATCCACAAAATATGCTGGGGCATTGGTCAGCCCGAATGGCATGACCAACCACTCATAAAACCCAGACGGCGTCCGAAATGCCGTTTTAGCTATACTCTCAGCTTCCACTCTAAGCTGATGAAAACCTGTCGCGAGATCCAACTGAGAAAATACTCTCGCGCCACTCAACTGATCAAACAAATCATCTATCCGCGGTAGAGGATACTTGTTCTTCCTCGTCACTTTATTCAACTCGCGGTAGTCTACACACAAACGAAGGGAACCATCCGCCTTGGTAGCAAACACAACTGGTGCTCCCCATTCAGAAACACTCCTTCTGATAAATCCCTTCTTCAAAAGATCGCTGACTTGCACCTCGAGCTCTCGCTGCTCTCTTGGTGCCATACGACGAAGTGGCATCACTATAGGCCTGGCATCTTTTACCAAATCAATACGAAACTCAATCTCTCGGTGTGGTGGAAGTCCGGTCACTTCTTCGAAAACATCCGGATACTGGCCAACCACGGGCAAACCTGACAACTCACTATGCGGAATATCGAGGGAGTTTAGAAAACTAGCCAATACCCCCTTACTGGGTAGACCACCAAACACTATCCTCCGCCCCTCATCCGCTCTAGCTATCACCAACAAGCCCTCACAATCTACCACCACCCCGTACCTTTGGAGCCAATCTACTCCCAAAATAATGCCAAACCCAGTAAAGCCCAAAACAAAGCAATCACAAACAAACATGCATCCATGACTCGATAAGACCACATTACGACAAATCATGCTAAGGCTAGTCGAACCACCAATCGGGTTCGTCACTACTAAAGGTCTATCGACAATCTCGGGCTCCAATCCCAACCTATCTACCAGGTCACTAGATATGAAAGAACTGGAAGCTCCGGTATCAAACAAAACTCTAACAGGAACATCATAAACAGAAAGCATACCTTGAATGACGACATTCTTTCCCTTCTCCGCCGCAGTTGGGGCATTCGACGAAGAAGGAATAGCATTAAGGGCGTATGCTTTCACCATTTGCTTTTCTTTAGGGGGCTATGGACACTTGTCCTTGTGATGTCCCAATTGGCCACAATTGAAGCACTTCCTATCCGCTGGCCTGGCCCGACAATTACTAGCATAATGGCCCTTCTTACCACAGCTGAAGCACTCAACATCTTGTTTATTCTTTTTCTTCTGGCCATCCTTAGCTTGGTTCTGCTTTCTTTTATTCTGGGAACCACCCTTGCCTCCACCACTTGCTTGTGGCTTTGGCTCATCTGCCGATGCAACCTCAGTCTTCGGCTTAGGGTAGAGACTCTCTGATCTTAATGCTTTCCCCACAATCGACTCAAACGTCTCATCGATGTGGTTAATAAGCCTTTCCCCTAAGTACTGATCTAACCCAGTTATGAATTTCTCATTCTTTTTCTCGGCAGTATCAATAAGAGATAATCCATATTTTGACAAAGTGTCAAATTCAGCAATATACTCCAAGACAGCTCTGCCATTCTGCTTGAGCTCCAAGAACCTCTTGAACAACACTGACTTCTGGGCCGCTGGAATGAACTTCTCGCTAAAGCGAGCCTTGAACTGAACCCAAGTAATCTGGTCTTCGGGAGTAGCTGCTTTTATAGCATTCCACCAATTCATTGCCCGCCCTTGTAGCTGACGGGACGCTAGCTTTCTCTTCATTGCATCCTCGATACCCAAATCCTCGAAGATACGTTCGCAACTATCCAACCAATCTTGAACATCCGTGGCCGACTCCGTTCCGTGGAACGGCTTCCCACCAAGGCTAGTATAGTCCTTATTCAACTTGGCGAAGTCGACTCTTGGCGCCTGCACTATTGGACCACCACCATTTCCACCATTGGGAGCTGCCCTCTGCACATCTCTAAGCATCTCTCTCATGAGGTCAGTAAACATCGTCCTCATGTCAGCAGCATTCCCATTATTGGCTCCCCTACCGGTACCTCTAACATAATGGCTCATCGTCAATCTGAAAAAGGAAATGATTAACGACTCCATAGTGGAGCTAGTGCAGTACGACTTCATCCTTATACTACTAATAGTATATATATATATAGCTTTTAAAAAAACCAAAGTAATCACAAATACGCTCTCTCGTATACGTATATTATCTCTCCCTGATAACTTCCCTAGGTTAACTACGCAACCTAGAGCTCTGATACCAAGTGTGACGGCCCGTCTCGCACCAGCCTGCATTTCCTCCGAAAGTGCGCTGTACACATGTCCCGACTAGCACGGAACGGTCGCCAAAGAAAGGAAAGAAGGGAATGAACTAATCAAGGAACCTGTAGAATGTCTCACAGCGCATGGAATAAAATATAATAATAACATACTTGACATAAAACAGGTGAGACAGTGCATAAGCTGATAACTAACAATCAATGTCAACATCAGAGCAGCGGAAATCCAAATACAGCTTATTACAACTTTCCAAATTTACTGTCTCTAATCAAAAGAAAACTAAAGTAGAAGATACACCACCAATGCCCAAGCAGTGATCTTCAACAATACAGGGAGAATACTATATATATTACGTGGAAGCCTCCTGCTCGTCTGCGGATCATCTACCCGTGCATCACCAGCTAACCTGTCTCTAGTCTGCTCGTGTGAGCACCCAGAGTAATAAGAAGAGACATAAAACTCTGGGTCAGACATAAAGCCTGGTATGAGCGATAAGCATCTAAACAGAGTGATAACAGGTATACTAAACCATACCTGAACCTGGACCTGCAACCAAAGAGTTAGTACCACATACCGTACAATGCTCTAAGGTGCCATAATAAATAGTGTAAGAATACGGGGGTGGGGTGTGTATGTCACAATGATAGCAAACAAATCATCCATAGCAACCATCCTCACATATCTCACTCACTGCGTAAAGCGTACGACATCTACCACTTTGGAACACTAGACAAACTGAGGTAACGACGAATCCCGACTTGTAGAAACCCTGCTGTGACCAAGCCAAACACTTGGAGTCATGACCAAACATTTCAATGACCCACTTCATTGGTCGTAGCCCTTGGTTCTACCGATGCCATAATGGCCCTGAATCCGCCTTCATACCTCCTACCATAGTGGTCCAAAGCTATAGACGTCGATAACTCCTTGGCACGCGTCCCGCAGCAAAGCCCAACCATGAAGCGAACTCATTGATTCCCATCTAAATCTTGAGCTCTAACTTCTCATCTGGACTTCCTTTGCATCTCGGGTTTTGATCGAATTGGAGTGGGTCTTCAGAAAAGTTGACGTGCAGTAACAGTCCTAGAACTCGGTTCGGTTCGGTAGCGTCGGTTCGGGTCGGTCCTCCATCCTTGTCATCTTCCATTCAATTCGGATCGGGTGCTTCACTCCGGGTCGGGTCGGTGTCCTCCTCCGGGTCGGGTCGGGGTGCTGTCCTCCTCCAGCTCATGCTCCTTCTCCAATCAGCTCCCTCGTTTCCATCTACTCCGATCCGATCCGATCACTTCGCCTTACTCTAGTCGTAGCCTTCCATTCTTGAGCCGATCCGATCTGACTTCCATTACCCTTCCGATCTGATCCCCTTGTCCACTCCAACTCTAAGGAAACGGCCTTCCTTTTTGCCAAGTCTTCTATGTGCCAAACTCCGGTTCGGGTCGGGTTTCTTGCCCAGTTCACATATCCGATCCGAGCCCCCATCCGATCCGATCCGAAGCCCTACACAACTTTCTGCAACTTTTTCCAGCAACTTGTTTACGCCATTCGACGACGTTTTTGACAAATCTAACTATTCTAATCAATCATAAAACATACCATAGAGTCATAGCAACATAGCAAACTAACCACAAACACCAAAACAATGAATTCATATGTCAAAATGGATCAAATGTGCCCAAAACCCCTTATTTTCCCTTAAGCATGTTAAGTAAAACTAATCATAGGGTTAACAAAACTTAATCAAATCGAACCAAATTTCTAACAGAGGCATAAAATGTTATTTACGAATTTCTAAACATTTTTCCGGAATTTATTAGTGTATAAATTCGCTAATCCTCACTAATTACCCTTAATTAACCGTAATTAGTGTCAAAATGATGCTATCACTCACCTTGGCCACAACTAAAACCCCAAAACTGAAATATTATCTGATTTGACGCTGTTCCCAATCTTATACAGCAGCTCCAACTTTGCTTTGGTGCTTTTTCTTCTTAATTTGATGTTTGCTAAGCTTAATCTTCAATTAGAAGGTGATTTTTGGGTGTTTTAGAGAGATTTAGAGAGTGGAGGCCATGGCTAGGTCAAGAGGAATGAAAGTGGCGGCTCAAAACTGAAATGAAAGTGATAACCTAACCCTAATCAGCACCTATATTCCCCTAAACCCGAAATTCCCCTTGGGCCTAGCTGCTAATCACCCGTTTAAGCCCAATTAAGCTGTTTTTCACCATCTGAAACTTGTTTCAGTCATATCTCCCAAACGGTGAGTCCGTTTGGCTAATGTGACCACTCTACGGAAAGAGAAACCATCATCCGGAGCCAACGGAAGTGGTTTCAGGTCAAAATTCCTTTCTAGTCAAAAGTTATGGCCAAAACAGTGATAACTAGGGATAAAATGGTCATTTAAAAATCGGGAAAAATCATGAACATGGGAAATGACCCCAATAGTCGTCTCCCAAAGTTACATGACCATACGACTTCGTATGTGACAGAAATAAATATTCTACGATCCTATGATGCGTAGAATGCGGGTCGTTACAAAGGTTATGGCGAATTTTCCGGGAATTTAAGGAGTTAGAATATTTTTAAGAAGTTTGATAACTAGAATCTATATATCAATATATATAGAAGTCGATAAGGAAACGAACTTAAAAATAGAATAGTATAATAAAAAAGGAAGTATAAGAATAAAATCTAGTAAGAATAGAAAGAGAAAGAGTATACGTGTTTAAAAATGAATAAGTAGTTGTATGGTATTGATTATTCGAGTAAGTAATCATATCTGTTTTGACGTTATAAATGTTATTCAGTCAAGGTCTGAGAGGTAGTTATACCGCAACTTGATTGATTTCATTATTAACAAATAAATAGTAAGATTTCAGGCTCGAAGATCAATGTTGGATAATAGTTAGTTGAATATAGTATTTGGTTTGTCGTAACGATGTTTTACACAACACCCGTTTTAACCCAAATAAAAGTATTAGCTTGAAAATATAATAAAGAATATTTCCTAAGTATAGAAATAAATGAGATGGGAAAAGAGATAAGTAATTGGAATATTTTCCAATTATAAATAGCATATATTTTCTAAAGTTTAGAAAATAAAGGAAGGCGATATTCGGAAATGTTTTCCAAATAACGTAAAAGGCAAATATGGTTATTGAAAATATTTGGTTAACAAATATTGGTAAAGAAATAGAGAAGTGATTTAATTAATGGAATATTAATTAAGGGCTCAGTGATTGTTTGATAATTGGATGAACACTTGTTTTGTTCGATAGTTAAATCATCTACTATCGAAACTCTTGTTTTTATTCGATAGTTAAATCACAGACTATCGAAGTTTTTGACCATCGTTGTCAATATGGAGAGACCAGTTGGATTATTATCCAAAGAACCACTCTGTATTGGCATAAGCGTTGCGAATCATATATGCCAAAGAAAATTGAAGACGGTGTAAAGTGCAAGGACTTTTTCTATTAATAGAAATTGTGCCTTCGATTCATTCTGTTCCTGAGTGACTTGTATGGATGAATTCCTGACAGAGTATTTCCAGAAAGGTCAAGTACATTGATTTCTCCAACCGTACCAAGAGTGGAAGCGGAGAAGGAAACTTCTTTTAGCTAACACATAATGTATTGTTGAGGACGTCAATCGATGATCTGATGGATTTGACGATGTGACATTCAAAGTGAATCTGGTGTGATGATAAAGCATAGCTTCTAGCCTCACATCCGGTAAATAACAGAAATCGGGCAGGCAGCATGGCTATGTAGGTCGCACCTATTAGGGTGTATAATCACCTGATCTAGAGTTTCATTTACTTCTAAAAATCAATTGTCGATGCTGTCCTATTCGGGAAATGGTTGCTGATCCCAACCGTTGGTGATATACATTCGATACACTCAAGCGAAATGAGTGGTCGGTCATGTGTCGCTGAGTTGCAAGATGTTCTTGTTGAACTCAGTGTATTCTCCTCTAGAGATATACCAGCGGAAGGTGGTTCCATACCTTGTCGTAGTTGGAAATCCATTACCCAATACGTGCTTGCGGTTTTAATTGTATAATATATATGTGGAACGTGAGATGCAAACGTTCCACTGGATTGTTGTTTACTTGATTTAGACATTATTATAATATCAAAAGAGTTTGATATAAAGATCATCGTTCCTTTCAAAGGGATTTTGAAAGTTAAATCAAGTGTTTGGATTCTCATAAGGGAAAAACCCGTTCCGTGTTATACGGCGTGGTCTTATGAGGTATCATTTAGTTTTCTGAAACTGTTTAAAACTGTTAACTCATCCAGTCCCATGACTGACCCGGAGTTTATTTTGTTTTGTTCTACCTAAACTCTTGGGTGCCTAAATTTGTACGGGCAGTCAAGTAGTTCAGGATTTTACAGATCTATCTAAAGGAGCTTGGAGCAGGAGGCTTCAGCGTTAGTTATATAGAGTCTTGTTCCGCTGTGTTGTAAGTGTTGTACTCTGATAAGTATATGTTATGCAGTGTAGATTTTGTATTTCAAAGATATGATATATTATATTTTGTTCCGCTGCGATGTGAGATTCTGTGTTGTTATTTCTGTTCTTCTTCTACCCTTTTCTTCTAAAAAAATGTTTCGTATTTTCGTGATATTTGGGTTGGACGTATGATGTATATAGTCAACTCCGATGTTGCGGATTCGCGGGTCATTACAGTTGGTATCAGAGCTTAGGTTGAGCGAATACCTAGGCTGTGTGGAATTGTGCTCATTAGAGATAGGGTCAGTAGTACCGTAGAATGAGTTGAGTGTATATATATATACGAGAGAGCGTATTTTTTATTTGATATAAAAACTGTTTTATATTGTGTTGACTAGTCTGTTGAGTGAATTATGAATTCTGATCGAATCGTGGGACGCCACGATGTCGATAGGAGTTTATAAACACTTGAACAGAAGATTGGGCACGATATTGTTTTTAAATGGTTAAGTTGATTGTTAGAATTATAATCGAATAAGACTATAAAATTTAAATGGTTATGTATAACCAATTAGAAATTTGTATATGAATGAAATATACAAATGAGATGAATTACAATTGAATTCAAACCAGAAATAAGAATTTAAAATCCTGGGAGTTTGGAAAATATTTTTCTAAATGAATGTCAAGTGATATAGCACTGAACTCACTCCAGTGACTAGAAGGTAATTCTGATAATGATTGCAACATCATCAGTGTTCATTTTCGAGTTCCTAAGTGATGAATTGCTGCCTTAGAAAAGTTTTTGATGGAAATTTGTTCGAAAAGAAAACAAGTTGTTTGAAAATTCAAATGTTTTGAATTTGAAATAGATATAAATATATGTATATATTTATATTACTTCAAAGGAATTTTGAAATGGGAATTGGAATATAGAATTCAAATAGAAGTGAAATAGATCAGAAATATTATGTTGAAATGGAAAAATGGATTTTATATATATTAAAAATATATCAGAATGGAGTTGAATTTATTATAAACAAAGTTAAAACGTTTATATTTATAAATATAGTTAAAATGAGCTCGTCGTAGCACGACAGTTCGTAAATTGGCGATTCGAACTTCAATTTAGTATACTAAACTCAATTGCAGTCGGAATTCTTTGAAACAAGAATCGTCGGGACCAGTTGAATAATAGTTTTCTAATGAAAGAGAAAAATCTGGATTTCGTCGTATAGATTTTGAGTTATATCAAAATCAAATTTTTAGAAAAGCAGCGCCAGAACCATTATAAAACCATAACGGTTTAATTAAATAAATAAAAGGATTTTTAGGAAATAAAATCCGAATTGGCATTAGGAAAATCCAGACTGGAGATATAAAATAAATATGAACTCCAGTGAAGTAAGTGAAATGATTTTTAAGACAAAAATCATATTTTAAATGGTTAAATAGAATTAATTAAATTGGAGAATAATTAGTTAAAGGAAATTTGAATCGAAATTGGGTTTTTGGATAAGTGAAAGAGATTGAGAATTTATATTCGAAATCGACTATATAACTCGAGTTGAAAATATAATTAGATTAGTTTATAATTAAGTTGACATATATTTGAACAAGTTATATTCAAATAAAAAGGGTGAAATAAGAAAAACGGTTAATTAGCAACAAGTTAATGGGAATTTGAATGATTGAAACTAAATTTAACTTAAGCAAGTTAAATGGATCGAAATGAATAAATTGAGTAAAATCAATGTGAATGAAATGTGAATTGGGTGTGAATAAAGGAAAAACCAAAAGAGATAAAAGAAAATATATTTGTAAAACAAATATTAAGGAATTATATTTGTAACCCAAATACAAAGGAAGTTATGTGCAAACAAATAGAAGGAGAAATATTTGTAAAAACATTTACAAATAGAATTTAAAAGGGAATATTTGTAAAACATTTACAAATAGATTAAATGGAAGTATTTATTTATAGAAAATAAACAGAATGTTATAAATGAGATATTTATTTGTTAAATAAATAGAATTTAATCAAAGGAATATTTAGAAGATGAATAGAAAATGGAAATCTGTTTTTAACAGATAATTAGAAAAGATTTATTTATAAAAAACAGTTTATAAATTAAATTAAATATTTATCATTCGATAAATGGAATATATAAGTCTGAACTTATATAGAGAAGAGATATTGGTTTTAACACCGATAGTTTTAAATAGAAGGGGTACACAACACTTGTATAAGTGAAATAACGTTATTAAAGAGAACATTTATAAAGTGAAGAACCGTTACTAAAAGTAAATCTTTATAAATGAATAAACGTTATCCAATAGGAGTTATTTGAATAGGAGAAGTCGATTAGAGTTAGAAATAATCGATTAGAGTTAAAATAAATCGATTAGAGAAAGAATTAACCAGTAAGAGTTAATCAGTTAGGGTTAACCCGTAGAGTTAATTGAATATTAGTTATTCAATTAGAATTTATCGAATATTTGTTATTCAAAATTAAGAGTTAACCAGATAGAGTTAATTGAACATAGTTAATCGAATTAGGATTTAATTGAATGTTGGTTATTCACTTAAAGTTGATCGAATATAGTTAGTGAGATAGAGTTAGTCAAACATAGTTACTCAGGATAAGTTGTCATTCCGTACGACTGCTAGCGTAATTCGCAGGGCTGCAGATAGCCTAGGGCGGTCGGATGTTTCCTGAGGGAATCAGGCGTAACCATTGTGATTGCTGCGATCTAGAGTCAAGCAAATGGAGTTAAAGGAGTTATCGAATATTAGTTATTCGAATAGAATTAAAGGAGTTATCGAATATTAGTTATTCGAATAGAATTAAAGGAGTTATCGAATATAGTTTATTCAAAAGAAATTATCGAATTTGGTTATTCGGAAGGAGTTATCAATTATTAGTTAATCGAAGGAGTTATCGATTATTAGTAAATCGAAGGAGTTATCGATTATTTGTTAATCGAAATGAGTTATCGATTATAGTTTAATCGAAAAGAGTTATCGATTAGTTTAATCGAAGTGAGTTATAGAATATTGGTTATTCGAAGGAGTTATCGAATTTAGTTATTCGATGGAGTTAATCGATAAGAGTTAAATCCAATAGAGTTAATTGATAAGAGTAAATTGAATAGAGTAAATCGATTATAGTTTATTCGAAGAAAGGTTTTCGAATCTAGTTATTCTATAGAGAGATTATCGAATATAGTTATTCGAATGGAGGAGTTATCGAATAGGGATTTCTTTGAAAGAGAGTTACGTAAGGAAGTTTGAAATGTTGAGTATCAACATAAATAAGTTTTGAAAAGATAAATGGGTTTGTAGCACCCTTTCTACCTTAGCAATTTCGAGGATGAAATTATTTTAAGTAGGGAAGACTGTAATGACCCGGATTCTTATGGGTTAATTTTAAATGTTTAATATAGATTTAAATATAGGGTGGATAATATAAATGAATTTTTATATTTATGTTATCGATTTAAATATCGATTTCGATTTAATATCATATATATTAAATTATTAAAATAAGGAATCAACGAATAACTGAATTCGAAGTTAAAAGTGATTTGAAAATAGTTCAAACTTCTGTTTGAATTCGAATAATAATATTAATTTATTATTGCAGAATTTATTGTTTTAAAATTTAATTTACTGATTTAAAATAATATCTTCTTCAGACGATAAAATTGGACTTCGTGACCAATCCCAGTGTATCAGGAATAGTGGTTTTACCCTAGAACGGATAGTTGTTGGGTTCAGAAAGGAGTTCAGAATCAGGGTATATTTTAATTAAAGGATACGGGTTTTAAACAAATTTAAAATAAAATATACCCTTGTTTTGTGGACTTAAACCAAAAATGTTGAGTTCTTTAACTCCACAAAATCAATGACCACGCATTCAATTATAAACCGCACCCTTCTCTTTAAATCCATGCATCATCTCCTCTCTGTTTCATTTTCGTTCCTAAGGAAAAATAATAGGATAAAATGGTATACTCTTGTTCATAGCCAGTAACAAATCAAAGTCGCTTATTTTTCCTTTCCCCAAATATCAAAATCGAAGCCAACCTGAAGCCTTCCCCTTCATTATCCATATCCATTTCAAAATCGTTATCCTCAAAGAAAAATCAAGGCTACTGTTCTTTAATAATTTCGATAATCTATAAAATGAAACACGAGTTCATTTCTGAAATCGAATTCGTTCAATTCTATATCATTCGCTTCAGATAGAGAGAAGGACGCAAGGCTCGAGTTGTTCCCAGGGCACGATTGTTTCGAACGCAACCAAGACCTGTCGTTGCCACTAATTCAAGGAAAACATAAAAGAACGTGAGTTCGGCGTGGTGTTTATGGAAGAAGCACGTGATTTGTCAGTGGGGTTAGAGGGCTTCGTTCGAACGGGATTTGATGGAGCACGGCCGATTTCTGGGCAAGGCTTCGGATCAGAAAGCTTTTAGGGTTTGTCGAGGTGATGATGTTGATATTGGGGATTTCGTTGGGTCGATGAAGATGCAGTTAGGTTCCTGGCACTGTGTTCTTGCGTATGAGGCAAGAAAAGGTCGTGATCCCTGAAGAAGGCTTAGAGTTGCTTAACAGGTTCAGGTTTAGGAAATCAAACTAACAGAAGTTGTGTTTTTTTTAATTTTATTAGTCAAA